>CM074586.1:10542500-10567500 GCA_037305975.1 Chrysolophus pictus
AGATCAGGTGCCAAGTTTTAATCCATTTTTATTTCTTATTGTAGCTCATGCAGGATTGCACACATCTGCTAGTTATGATTGGTTACTCCACGTGACTGTATTTTAAAGGTTGTCATCATCTCGAGAATTAAGCATGTTTAAAAAAATCTTACCTTTTATTAATTTCAAAGTCTTTGGAATTATAACCTTGATTTTGACCGAATTGTATTCTACATTGATCACAAAATTTAGTTAAATGAGAGAAATGCCAGCTTCCATGTCTTCTGAAAATGTTGTGAGCAAACTTCCTAAGTCGTCTTACTGGCTAGTTCAAAAGAATCTGCATTTTTTGCTTGTTGTTCACTTATCACTAGAAATCAAAGCAAGTATTTTGCAATTTAGTGTAAGTGAGAATGTATATTTTAGTAAGTTCACTTACATTCACGTTTGCTGTGTACAGGGGTGCTTCTGAGATGGTTTTATGAAGGATGGAAGGCAAGTTGGATATAAAGTGGAAATGGTAAAAAAGAAAAAAAAAACCAAAACAACAACAACAACAACAAACCCTGGGATTAAGGCAAACCAAAGGGAACATAGACTAAATTAGAGTAATTCTTTGTCTTGATTGGTTGTTGAGAACATATTGGTTTTACTTATTACTATGCTGTGAGGATTAGACTATCTGGATTTTTTTCATATTTATTTTCTGCTAAAATATTTTGAAACGTGAAATATGGATGTACTGAAATGGTGGAAAATTATTTCAAATGATTACACTTTTTGCTGCACGTAAGTAATTATCTCCTTGCCTACTGCAGAAATGTCAAAAATATGAGTAGTTCTTCGTAAAACAGTGATGAAACTTGCAAGAAAACAGTCTCGTCTTTTGTTTCCCTGTCTCCCCATGTCCATCCATGTGTTGATCTATCAATCTATCTGGTGAAAAATTGGGAAGGCATTATGTAGAACCTGTGGTGAGACCTACTTCTGTGTAGAGCAAAACCGGGAGCACGTATTGAAAGACACATTTGAAACAATATGCTTAATTTTTTAAATTGAAGTTTAAACTTCAATAATAAATTCAAAATAAATTACTTCGGAAGTATGGTGGGTCTTTGGCATTAAAGTAAATGTTCAGCACTGATCTTGTAACACTGTGCATAGTTACTATATACACCAGTGATATATGCAGTAGTGAAGTGTTAGCAGGTGTGTTCTGTGATGCATTAACTCTGCTGTGGGTCTGCTGAGGCTGGAGATCTCAATTCTAATAGCTGTTTTGTGAGACAGTATTCTTGTCTATTGTGTGTAGTCAAAGAACTTGCATATTCACTCTTAAGATATGGAAACTTTAATGTTCCATTTTCCACATGATAACAGGGAAAGAACTAAAGCATTTCCGTGACCATAAGATGGATTTTTGGTAGGGTGAAGGTTAAATTCCATGTTTTTCTGTCTTCCCGAATCTATTTCGCTAAAATTATGATTTCTTTAGAAACATGCTTTCTGTCTTTCTATCTGGCAATATACCAACTGAAGTGTAGTATATGTGTATCCTATTAACTTCTTACAGGATGCACATAAAATTCCAAGTAAGTGGAAATCATGTGGCTGGCAAAGGAATAAAAATTCCCTATGCCATTCTGCTTAAAAATAGGATGATTGTGCTACCTAATTTGTTGTTTTTCCTATTTCTTACAGAGAAAAAGAAAATTGCATGACAAAGGTTAATATAACAATCTTCTCTTATTACAATGATTTATGTATGCTGAGCATTAACAGCAGAATGTCATCCAGCTCTCCTTTAATTTGCAGACATCTGGATTTTTCTTTGTTGGGATCACAGTGGTAGATGACAAAGCTGTACTCTTGAGAAATAGGAGAGAGCACTGTCATTCATGGATTGTTATACTGTGAACACTGAACTCTTAACAGTTATCTCTGGCAAGTCATCTCTGGCAAGTCAGTGGACTTCAAAAATAGAGCTCTGTTTTTATCCAAATGATCCTCGCTAATGAAATACATGGGGAAGAATATTATATTCATCTTAAAATTATTCTGATCCTATAATATGTCAAATGACTGTAGATAGTGGTTGAAACAACCTAAATGTGATTTCTCCTGCAATTTTAATTTGGAGATGTCAATGCTGCAATTTGCAATGATTATGGTTTAAAGCAGCCAGTTTTGTTTCTTTCTGTAATGTAAGATATAATTTATGTTTTAGAAATGTTTGAAAAGTGGAGGGCAGGGTAGCCTGATTAAAGTAAAATGCATTTTGACATGTTTGAATCAATTGTAATGAGGATTTTTCATTTTATTGGTGTTTTAACCCAGGATGATCTTGGTGCTCTGCAAAGGTATGGCTTGCAAAAACAATATTTCATTATACTGGATATCACTGCTCCCTGTGTAGATCAGCCACCTCTGACATGAAATGCAGATTTCAAGCATTATACTTCACTGGAGAATGATCATTTAGCAAAAAGAATATCCTTATCTGAGAAGTAAAATGAGAATTTTGGTTTGTGTTAAACAAATGTGTGAGCTGGAAGTTAACTGCAGTATAAATGCTTACAGTAACCGCAAAATGTATTTTAGTATTTTTAGCACTTTAAATCGCCAGTCATTATTCCTGCAACATCTTCAGGCTTTGCTCACCTCTCCTCTACAGATATGCCATCTGGCAAGGTAATTTTAAGATGAAAAGGATTGCACTGGTTCTTGAAGGACCATTCTACTGTCCCTATCAGCGCTCTTAGTAACTGCACAGTACAGAGGCGAGAAGCTGTGATTTATAAATACAGTGGACCTTTATAGAGGATGGAAGAGATGCATTCAGGAAATTATTTTTCATAGTTCTTGGATAGTGCAGTCTCTTTTTTTTTTCATTCTCTTTTGCTCTTTTTGGTACAGTCTGTGACTGTGTGTTGAAATTTTCTACTTTAAAAATTGTAATATAGATTAGATGCTGAAAAATATTCTCAACTTCAATGATATCCTTCTAAAATAAGACTTAAAGTTGATTCTCTTTACGCTTTGTGTTAATGCAGTTAGCTCTTAGAGTGTCTTCTCCAGACGTGTAGTATCTGTGTAGTTCTGGATTCGTGGTTCATTTCTTCTAAAATACAGTGGGAAAAATAAAAACTATAGGAAAATATTTTTGGCAAAATTCTTTTCCAGTGACATATCCAAGACTTTTGATAGAAGTAAAAAAAAAAAAAAAAAAAAAAAAAAAAAAAAAAGAAAAAAAAAAGAAAAAAAAGAAAATTCATTTAAGAATTCACAGGATATACTTTCTGACCCTCCTTAACTTCAAAAATGGATGTTGACTGCTGAACTTTGCTTTTTGCATCTCTTGTCCCTTTATGTTCTGTTTATCATGGAATGCTAATGTTTCTTTGAGATCTGCTCTTGCTTTTTATCTGCAGTTTTTTCTTTGTATTAATACACTACAGTAGTAGCTATATAGGTGTTTGGTTTTTTTTAAAGGCAAACTCACTTGGTTTTGCAAAGACAATAATAATTTAAATACACAAGAGGACTTTTGATGCTTTCCACTCAAGATCATTGCTATAAGGTAATAGATCTAAATCTAAATTTTTATTTTTTCCCAAGATTGGTTGCTTTGGCTGAAATGTATTCATTGCTTATTTCTTACCATGTTGGTTTTTTTTTTTCTTAACTCAGTCCTGAAGACTCACTGTAGGCTCCTGATATGTAACTAAGAGGGCTTGATTCACTCTTCTTACCTACTGAGCAGTGTCTCCTGATGTAGTATTTCTAGCTTTTGATAGAACTTGTTGGAAATGACCACTGCAAGTAACTTTTCTGCTCAGATTAAAATATGGCTTTGAAACTCTTGAAGTCTGCCATTCATTTTGTAATAACAGTGAGGACCATGAGGGGTAGGTGGAAGAGATTTTTGTCACAATTATTTTCATGTGATCTATTGGCGCCTGAGGGAAACATCTTTATTACGTAGATAGTTAAGGTAGATATCAGAAATGTATTTTAGAGTGCAACTGAAATGGTTAATTGGGGTGTAAGAAAAGAGCACAGACTGTTCCTCTGTTTGAAATAAAATCATTGTTCCAGGACATGTGTTTTGTATGTAGCTAATCTGTGCAGTTGGCTACCGTTTATTTAATGCTCAGTGTGTGCTTTGTAAGCATACGGCTATATTAATCAAATCAACGGTATTTTGTTTCCAGACAAAACGTTCTCTTTCCATCTATAGGCTGTTTAAAAAAGGAAAAGGCAAATTCACTTGGTTTTGCAAACAAAGACAAAAATAATTTAAATATGCATCATCCAAAAATGGTAAATTAAAAGCCATTCTACTTAGGGAGAAAAAAAAAAGCTGCATTTGGTGACCTATTCTGTGTAGGACCCAGGATGTGATAGATCTTGGAATACACACACAAAAAGCGCTGTATGCTTGCCCTTTTGCCTGTATGTGTTTTGCTTAATGCAGGGAAAAGCTACCTGGAATCTCTACCTGTTCTCCTCTATTCTCAATTCAGCCACTGCTTAAACAGCATTGCTGGAAATCTTCATCTTTTAGTTATATCAACATAAAACAATGCTTGCTTCACTTGTAGATCATTGCCTTTCTGTATGGAAAATGTAGGGATCTTTTTTTCATATGATAAAGTGAAGAAGCATCTCTAACTTTATTCTAAAAATGATCTATGTAAACCTTAGGACTAAACAGAAATAAGATAGAAATTAAAAAGAACAGAAGCGTCTGGTTCTATTCAACAGAAGGCCTTTATGTACTAGCAGAAATAAACTTGAGTCATGTTTCAACTTTTTTCTTCTTCATTATCAAATATATTGTTAAATTTCTTATCAGTTCAGTGAAGGGAAATTCTACTGATCAACTGTAACCATCATGAGCCACGTTAGGGGAAAAAAAAAAAAAAAAGAAAAAGAAAAAGATTGGAACTTTTTCTGTTTGGAGAATGTAAAATAAAAAACTACATATGTTTATGAAATAAAAGCTGACTTATCTGTTCGTTCTGCCCACAACCTTTATTCCCTCTTATAATAGTAAAATAAGGCCCTTTCCAGGCTAACGTCATGTTACAACATAAGTGTGATTCCTTTAGTAATTAATAGAATTTAGGATCCAGCATAGTCAGTTCTGATTAAGCAAACATTAAATTAATTCAATCTGCAAACACTTAACTCTGTTAGAACTATTGAGGGGAGAAAGCATTTGGATGGACGGCAGAACGCGTCTTCATTGGATTGCTAGCCACCTCAGAGTAGTTAACAGTCAGATCAATACGGCTCCTAGAGCTATAATAAAATGGCTTCGACAAGCTCATCTGTGGCTGAGAACACAGTATACACATTGATTTCCTGGCCTGATATAACCCATTTACCTATTCAGCTAGTCCGTTAAGGAAGGTGTAAGGCTACAAAGGCCCAAGGGAGCAATGATGCCTGTAAGTAGGTTAGCAAATACTTGGAAATGTCTTAATTTGTTTTACAGTTACTACTTCAGGGAGATATTTTTTTTTTTCTAAAAGAAAGGAAAAGGCTTCTATTTCTTATTCTTTTGTAATGCCTCTAAGCAGGGAAATACATCGTGCTCGCTTTCTGTGTTAATAAATGTTCTCACTGTTCTGCTAATTTGGGGGTTTGAACATTCCTGATCCCCAAAACTCTGACTTATTACCCTGCCGGATTGGCATTGTATATGTTGTAAGCCATGTGCCAAGATGAAGCTTAACTGCTGTCCTTCATCCCCTACTTTGTCATTCTCTTTGCTTGTGTTCTTGAATCTGCTGAAGAAAAAAGCGATAGGGAAGGAATCTATGTATGGGGATGCATGGATCAACGTTACACTGTTCTGAATCAACTTCTTGCAATGCTTCTGGCTATTTATTGATTCTGGCTTTGAGGCCTGCACTGCAGAACTGGGAGCTGGAAAAGTGCCTCTGGCCCAGCTGTGCCATCAGATTGCTTTCTGCTTCTGTAAGCCTGTCTCCAGAAACAGGGGCGAGGCACTTACTACTGGTTACTGGTAAGTGAGTGTGCCAAGCGTAGGTAGTTTTTTGTTGAAAAAAAAAAAAAGTCCTTTGGTGGCTTAGAGAAGCATTGTTTATTAAGGAGCCAGTATAATTTCCAGCGGCATTTCTTGTGCTTGTTTTTCTAGTATAGTGCAACATGGAATGTGGAAATTAGTTGCAAATACTGGTATTTATAATACTATATCCCAGTATAAATGCCCAGGTATAAGAAAAAGCTGTTTTTAAGTTCAAATGTTTATTCATTTAATTGCTTTCAAACTCTGTTTTTATTTCACTTCTGTTAGTGATGTGCTATTCCCTCTGCGACTCTGTTCTGAGCGGGTGGATATCAAACCATTCACAAGGAAAGATGTATTGAAAAAGACAGAGTGGTAAAGCTGCTGATAGGCAGTTATTAGATTCAGATAAACCGTAATCTTAAGTCATCTTATGAGCATGCTAATTACACAATGACATTACCTACACTGAGCACCATTGCTTTGTTAACATGTTATGCGAGGTCCTTTATTAACACTGCAAGAAAGGACTTCCTCTCATTAGATGGTTATGCAAAACTATAATTATACTTGCCTGTGAAAAATGGTGAAGTTATGAAAGGCTTGCTTCTTGAGGGCTTTGCCTTTTTTTTTTTCCCTTGCAGATTATAATCACTCTTTCTGGGGAGCAAGTGTGACATAGTTTAAAATAAGAAATTTGTTTCCATCTAAGGTCTAGAATTCAGTAATCTCTTTATCTTTCTGCTAAGATAACTATTATCTGTGTTATTGTAGCGTTAAAATAAAAAGCATTCTATGATAACTCAGAGAGTCCATGTAATTTTGAATAGGAACTTGGGTGCTGTCATCGAGGAGAATATTAGCAGTAAATGACTCAAATTAGAACTGCTTTTAATATAAACATAACATATTTTGGATGTAATAATTACTATCGATTTCACCAAATGTAATCTTTACAAAAATGTACTTTTTTCCCCCCCGAGTCATCTTTTTTTAATTGTGATATAAACCCCAAGAAAAATTCTGCAATATACAAGCAGTATTCCCAGCCTCTTTGGTAGTAATGTAGTAGTCACCTCTAAAAAGCAGGATATAACTGTTCATAGCTGTATATAGTCAAAGGAAGGATTACAAATGAATCTTCATCCGTAACCCTTAGTTGCCAAATTTTCAACAGTGTTAAAAATTCTTATTTTTTTCTGTAAAATGGACGTTTGTTCAGACCTTTCTGTCCTGGAGGACTTTCTAGGGATCAGAGGGTCAGAATTAGTTGTTTGTTTGTTTGTTTTCTCCTTTTTAGTCAGGAAAGGGGCTGGGTTGAAGTGAGAGCTCTAGGCTAGACAGTGTAGATATGCTTTATAAACGAGATGAATTCTGAGTGGTGATTGTATCAAACTGAATTTGCTGAAGTGTAGAGTACCAGTTCTTTATGTGTGATTTTTAAATATTTTACTTAAAATGTAAAATTTGAAGTTTTGTCTCCTTCTACACTTTTATACAGAATTTGGAAGGAAAAAAAAGCTATAGAAGCCTGAAAAGTACCGTTCATGATTGGCAAGAAAAGCCTATGAAGCCCCTCCTAAATGATATATTTTCTGGAAAGGGGCATGCTATGGGACAGTTTGATGCTTTGTCTTTGTATTTCAGATGGAAAGGGTCACGCTCTGTGAGGGAAACATCTTGGTTAGTCTCCAGTAGTATCTGAGTATTTTCATAGTTTTGTCATTCAGATAGATGTTGCATGTGCTCTGATGGTATTTCATGTCCTTAAAATCTAGCATCTTAAATTGTGCATCTAATTATGAATTAAGGTCTTTAAATTTGTTACCAAGTTTCAAATTCCAATTGTAGCATTTTGATTGAAAAATACACAGTTTTATTATACTAATAATGTAATCCAAAAGCACAACTATTACTACTTTCATTGTTAGGTGAAATTTACAATATACTGGTAAGGACAGTGCGACGCACGGTGAAGATATTTCAATGAAGGCAGAGAAATCCTTTGGTATGGTGATAGCAACAGTTTTGTGCATGTTTTTCACGACGCTGACTTTGAGTTGACAGGTGACATTGTACTATTGTTCATCACTCATAGGGATTTCACACGCATGTAAGGACACAGTGGACATAGGTTGCTCTGAAAGTAGTGCCTCCTATTTATTGCCATGAAAAATGCAATAGATACAAATGGGAAGTATTACTTTCTAAGGAGTTTTTGTACATGTAACGTCAGGGTACAAAACAGACTTAGTGGACAGTGAGGAGTTGATTCTTCTGAAATTCTGTTGAATCTCCTTTGTGTCCTAAAATGCAGAGAAAGCAAAATGGGTACAGCAAAAGAATATATAGTATATAATATATTATGAAGAAGGTAGCCAAGTATGAAATGACAGCATGAGAAGCAAAAGAACAGGCAGCTCATGAAGAGTTAGTAGAACTGATGAAATGAGTCTTGTTTCAAAGCCTTGAGCAAACGAGAAAAGCGTTGTTCGGCTCAATGCAAGTAGAAATGCTCATTTAAAAACAATTTAATTATGAGAGATAACAAGATTGATACCGTGAAAATTGAAAGTGAAAATTGAAATGGTAGAAATGGAAGCAATGGAAGAAATTCTATGTGATCTCATGGCAGCCTGACTAGGAAGCCCTCAAAGAGCGAAGGGAAAGCATATATATATAAAGTATATAATAAACCATGCCACTGCTTAATGTTATGTCTGACAGTACCTTTAACTTAGGCTTCCACTTCCTTTTAAACTTTCCACGTTAAGCATTTGGTTTAGTGACTTAAAATGTCAGATTGAGCCATGTTTTTTGCAATGTATAGATTAACATTCTCCGTTGTTGGTGGTGATAGACCACAATTTTTCAAGTGAGTTTGAAGACTGAGACAAAATGGAATATGACATAGAACACTGATACTGTTGTGGCCTCAAGCAAATACAAAAGTTGTACACCAAAAGAGTACATTGCTAAAGGCAACTGTAACAGAAGCACAATAAAAACTAATAGGCTGGAAATAACTAAGAATATTTCTAGAGATGGCTTACAAGAATGCACTTCACTTTGTACCAACTACAACTCAGCTACAGGACTAAGGATTGAATAGGAAATTAACACTGAAATGTGGCAAGACTGAGTAAAGAATTTGTCTGAGAAATCAGATGTGAATTGGAAGGATGTATAGACCTGAGAATGTCAAATGGAAGTCATGTATTTCAGTACATGCGTCTAACCACAACTCCTATGTGCCTGTGAAGATTTGGTGGATAGTGAATGGCTTATTAAAACAAATATGTTGCATTTTGAGGAACAAAAGAAGAATGGGAAAACACATGAAAAGGTTACAGGTTTGTATATGCATATTTCTTAAATAGTCTGAGCATTCTGGGCATCAGGTTAGAATTTCAATGAAAACTTCAACCTTCACTTTCACATCAACCTTTCACAAAGGTTGAAATCTGGGAGCTTATTACTTCCCCTGGATCTTCTCTTATTAACCTAATATTTTCATGAAAAATTCTGTTCTTATCCAGCCTGGGAGTTTTGAGGAGAGGCCAGCATGAGCTGAGATAATGAATAGCTCAATATCTCTCTGCTTTCGCAAGAAATAGCCACATGCTATGAGATTTCAGGAGTTTGTTATATATTATGAATTTTGAAAATTTCTCAGAAGATAGTATTATTTGAAATAACAAGACTTTCAGTCATTTTGGAAGGCAAAGGATGTTCTAGGTTTAGCTTAGTCTGAATGTCCTAATGGATTAAGTCATACGAGTTTGCACGTGATCTGTACCAGTATGACCAATTTTTGTATGTGCTGATGTAACATTTTCTGTTTGAATGTTACCTTTAAGTTACCCTGGCATTTCCACTTACACACTTTGCAGATCTTCATAGACATTTTTGGATGAACTGATATATGTATATCAGTGTGTGTATATATATATTTTTTTTTGGGGGGGGGAGGGGGTATGGTTGAGCTTGTCATTTTCATATGGCTTTAAAGCATATCTGCGAGTACTTAACACTTTTTCTTGTCAGTTGCTGACTTAGATTGTGAATACAAGTGATTTAACTCTTGCTTAAATAGTACCCATCGTATAAGCCAAGACATTCTTTTCATATGTGAGATTAATAAATACAGCAAAAGGAATGGAGTCAGAGGGTCCGGAATCCTGCGTCAGTCTGACTCAACTCAAGCAATTACCTAAGTAATGTGGCAATAAACAAAATCAAATGGATTTTTCACTTCAGAATTAAGAAAAAAAAAAAGTTTATTTTATACTTGACTTCTAAGGCCACAACCACACACAGAGCCAGGGCAGCAACTGTACCTCTCACTTCATAGAGCAAGGCGTATGTGCTGCCTGGGAGATAAAACATCTTACTTTAAATATGAAAAAAATCAGTCTGAAAGTTAATAACAAGGAAAATACATTTTCTTTCTCTCCTTTTTCTCCTTTTCCTCCTCCTGAGCTGTACATGTAGAAAACAAAAGCAATTACAAAGCCAGAAAAACAATGTAATAAATAATTTCAAAGGTAATGAAATGAAAACAGGATTCAAAAAACTGAGACACATAAGAGGGAACTTACGGCTATGATATATGGGCAGAGATGTTATGTTAATTTATGTGGTGAAAAATTGCATGTAAAGACTCAATCAAGAATATTCTAGATTTAAGTGAAATCTCATGGAGTTAATTGTAAACTTATGCTATGTTTGAATAAGATTTGATACTAAGGACCAGAACATGAGTTTTGACTTTTAGACTTTGAATTCTTCAGCCCATTTTCTTTTTATTTTTTACAGTGGGATTAACGTTAATTTTCATGTTAAACATTGTTATACTTATTCTCTCAAACAAGAGGTAAAGATGTGATCCTTTTTCTGTTTCTGTTCTCCATAGTTACTTTGGACAATGCATAGATTGATTGTAGTCCCTGATGTTTTTCCATGGTCAGAAATCTTAGAATTGGAAATGTCTGTGAAGCAAATATAGAAAGACTTCTAACGACAGCTCTCTGAAGTAAAGTTAAGGGAGAAAATCCTTTTCTTTTATTTCAATTTCATTTACGCTCTTAGATGAACAGTTTTCAGAAGGATTACCCTTTTCCTGGGTTGTGGTTAAGTATATGGCAATACATTACAGTGTTATAGAGGCACAGTTTTGTGGCTTACGGTCCCTAGTGTGATATACAAGCAGATTTCCTACGTTGTGTGTGTATATACATACGTACATACATATATAAACATTTTATTGAGTATATGGCCATAAGTTTTGTTCAGAATTTTGATGAATGCTGTGTGCTCTCCGTTCTTCTTTTCTTTTATTCCCCTTTCCTGTTCCTTGGAAGAAGGAATGTTCAGTTCCATAGCATTGTTATGATTATGATTAACTGTGTAAACAGAGATACAGGTAGCTAATGGCAGGAGCAGATAACATTATGGAAAACTGTTTTTTCAGTGTTTCTTTCCCATATAGTGTCTTTGGGAACAGGAGGTTAATGAGCTGGTTGATCCTATAGGATGTGTAGGAGGCCTTTCAGTTATCAGTTTGGTTCTAGAGAAACACTTGATCACAATGGAATATAAGAATTGGCACTGGAAATTTGGCAGACGTACAATACAGTCTTAATGACAAGATTTAGAATGAATATTTCAATTTTGGTGCCAGAGTTATAGTAACCAGTGGATGGAATTGCTCATAAAGCATTCAGTGGTCTCATTAGATGGTTCATATTGTCTGCAGGCAGAAGTAGGCTTGGAAGATGAATCTTTCTCTATCCTTAAAACTGTTATTTAAATAGTGAAATCCAACATCTGGTTCTAATTTAGAGCTTCATTCATGTTGTAGAATTAGGGTTCTAGCCAATTATTTGTAAGTTCCCAGTTCACTTTCTAATGGATAACAGTGTGGTTCATAGATGTCTTAGTAATTTAGGTGTACTGTAGAGACTTACTATAAAGCCTGAGATAAATCAGCCACTTCCTTCAATGTATACTCACTTTTAGGTGTGTGAACAGTAAAGTGAAGTGAAATGGGACTACTTTATGTTTAGAGTAAATACTGTTGCTGATTCGCGTTGAGTTGGAGATTTTGTGAATTAACATAGTAAATAAAATTACGTGTCATAATTATTTCACATTGTTGGCATAGCCAAATAGAATAGGCATCCTTTATGATTAAAAAAAAAAAAAAAGCAAAACAGGGAATTGTAAAACATACATCTCTCTTTCTCTCTCTCATATATGTAGTCCATCCAAATAGGTAATAATGAACAGATATTTATTTGAGATCTGAATATACTACATGCAGAGGAATAGAATAAATCAATTTTTTTTTCCTACCAGTGTCACAACTTTGCATAGAGAAGATACTACAAATGAGTTCAGGCAGTTCCTTCCCTTGCTGACCTCACCACGATTGTCGATCTCTCTAGGAATATTAAAAATAGAAGTTCAACACGTATGAAATTCCTGTTCACCTGTTTTGCAGTGAAGAGTGTAAGCGGAAGCCATGTTGATCTGCAGAGTATAAAAAATAATACTGGAAAAACTCGGTTAAAATGTTCAGTTAAAATATTTCAGCAGTTTTTATTACACTACTTCATATGTAATGCTGCAGTGGGAGAACTATTCTCACACATGCATAGAGATGTCTTGCTGAGCTTTGCTGCAGTGTTCTAGTGCTGCCTGAAAACACTGCGCTGCTATTAAAACAGAAAACATGTAATGTATTATTTGGTTTGAAACCATAAAGAGGATTTTTGTTTGTCATGCTATGCTCCGCATGGTCTCAAGGTACTTTGCTGTTTAACTCAAATTTCAGATCCTTATGGCATGCGGTAGAAACGTTGCAGTTGTTTTTTTCTTATCTACATAAACAACATAACTTTGTCAGAAAATTGAAAATGTGCACTTTGTCCCATCAGCGAAAATGGGCTGTCAGATAATGCTTTCTTTTCTCCATTGCATCAGATGAATGATGTAAATGGTTTTTGGCTTTGGAGTTTTTTGCAAGGCACCAGAGTAAATGATCAGAGTAGTAACATTTTTAACCTTATCTATCATACTGAAACATTTTTTCTGCCTCCAATAAAACATGTCAGAGTCGATTAAGGACATTCTTCAATGAGGTATAATTCACAGATTTTAGTAGCGAATCCAAGAGCACTGAAGTATTAAAGAGGCTGTGAATACTTAATTACGGATATGTTGCCATCCTACCTTTTACTGAATTCCCTTAACACTTTGGTGCTCTGTATCTGAAAATGCTTTTTTCCTCTGATGGTGAAGTAAAAGGAAAAGCCAGGTACAATGGCAGAGCATATGTCACATTGTATCTAGTGACAGTGCAGTGAAAGATACTGCTGTTCTAGTACATTCAGCCGTGCTTATCTGGTACATGAGTGCACATTACTTTCCATGGGCTTGGATCACTTTGGACAGTATCATTAAATGCCACGTCATTACCTGTTATGGAGTAGTGCTTTTGCTTGAAGTGCCTCCTGGGATACATGCAACAGTAGGAAGAATGATGGGTAAAGATGGAAGCAGCATTAAATTTTCAATGGAAACACTATTGACTTTGACTTTTCAGAAGCCTTATCTGTTAGATGGTGTTTGTCACAGAACCTGTAAGGCTGTGGATGTTCGTCAGTTGAAAGTTGCAGTCAGTTGAACGATATGGACAGGTGAAGGCTCCAGAGGGATCAGCTGGGCTAGCATCGAGCTGGAGGGGGTAAATTGAAGGTTTATTTATCCGATTCACTGTCAAGGTCAGCTTGCTGGAGAGCTGTCCTATGTGTGCTTACAAAATGCCAAAATCCTGGCAAATTGTCTGAAAGAGCCTCCAAATCACTGACCTTTGTATGGCTCACATGAACATGCCAATGTCTTTTAACAGCATCCTTCGAGTGCATTAAATAGTTGTAAAATCAAGCTTTTAATGCCAGCAGAAGTAACTTTATTTTCAGCAGTGAGGTAAAAATAAAAGATACCTAATGATGATACGGAGAAACATATAAAATAATGAAGCTGTTTCTTATGAAATACAACTGTTAGCATCCAGCTTTTTTAGAGCATACTTCAGAACATTTTAGAGAGCACGTTGTTCCCCTTGCCCTCCAGTTAGAACATCTAAAGCGTTCAGACTTCTTTCTCTTTCTCAAACACAGTGTTCAGCATATTTGATTTGACTTTCTGTTGTAAAATAAAGGACTAATGTATTATGGTTTTGTTTTACTTTTTGGTGCTTTGCAACGTGCACGTGGTTTTTGTTATTTCTTTTTTTTCTTTCTTAATGAGATACTCAAATATTTTCCTATATTTGACTTCACAATTTCCTTTTCCCGTTCCTTGTATCTTTTGTTCCCTCTCTGTGCGAGTCCAATTTTCCAGGTAAGTCAGTTCAACTTGCATTTTCCCCTGAGATGAACATTAATGTCAGTGTGCTGAGTGGTGCTTATGGCCAGGGTGAAAAGGGTGAAATTATTGGCTAGGAATGGATGAAATTGAAAATCAATTCAAGTCTTATCTTGAAAAACTTTTTGAATTTCTTTTACCATTTCTAGCTAGTTGTTAATGCTTGTCTGTCAACCTGAAATATATTTTCAAATGTATCAAAATGTGTTTCTATGTTTAAATGATATTTTATCATTTATGATTTTACTTGTATGTATATTTATTTATGAACATTTTTAGGGTTTGGCAATAAAATTACATAAAGCACAAAGAAGAAGCAAGCCATTGAAATCTCTTAGAATAGAATGGCTTGGATTGGAAGGGACCCCAGTGGTCATCAAGTTCCAGTCCCCCTGCCACACGAAGGGTTTCAACTGTGCTAGAGCAAGTACTAGACCAGGCTGCCCAGGGTCCCATCCAGCCTGTCCTTGAACACCTCCATGGATGGGGCATCCACAGTCTCTCTGGGCAGCCTGTTCGAGCACCTCACTGCTCTCTCTCTAAAAAAACAAAACCAACTTCACAGATGTAAAATTTCTGAATATGTACTAATTCTGAATATATGTAATTCCTATTAATTTTATGGCTTTTGTGTAAATCAGTATTTAAGTACTTTTTTAGACTACAGAGATTTTAGATGATGGCTTCTAAAGGCTGCATTTGAGCCATAATATACTATCACGTGAATGTTCTATAGTTCACAGATCACTGACTTGACAGAACTTTATTATTTAATACCTGTGTTACAGTATTGCCCAAGGTCCCCAGGCTTAGACAATGCTCTGTTAGAGTAGGTATCTTAAAAACATGGATGTAGACATGATCATTGTCTCGAGTTTCTCAGAGCTGTTGTAATTTTAAGGACTAGAAGTCACTTTGAAATGTCTGCATGAAGTCTGAGAGTCTGCATAAACTTTTGGAAAGCAAGTTTTGCAGTATGCTAACTTTAGGGTAATGTCGAGGAGGAACAGAAGAAACTAGATGAGGATTCTACCTGTGTAACAAAGTAGAGCCTGCCTTTATTGTAAGTACACATTTAGACAGAAAGAAAACAAGACTAAATTATGATATGGTGCCTCAAGGCACTCATTACGTTTCAAATTCAGACATTAGCCTATGTTTTATATGCTTTATATTCTGCTTTAATTGAAATCACTGTATTTTCAAATGGAAGATTTTGAAGCTAAAAGAAGGAAAAAGATATTGCCCAAGCAATATGTCTGAATTGCGTAATGACTTCTGTGTAATTCTAGCAGTCACATTTTGCAGTATAAGGGTTAATATGTGTGATTTACACCATGTTTTGTAAAATGAAAACATTTATATTTTGAGCCTGTATTTTGGTCTGGAAGTGATGATGACTAAAATTAAAATGTTGTTGAACATTGACTCTGAAGACCCAGAATACATTTTCTGTATAGACTTAGCCTTTTCAGATGGCACTGAGTATTAGAAAAATGGAGTTGAGTAGAGATGCAGGACTGCCATCTTTTCATCCCTTGAGCTGTCATCTTTTCATTTCTTCCTCCTGGGCTGGACTGTAAATACTGAATAAGGAGGACAATCCTGTTAGCTGTTTCTTGAAACTAGCAGGAATTGGTTAAAAGTTAAAAATCCTTGTTGTCCTAATGTTCTAGCAGACTGGGAAAGTTTCCCTTTCAGGGAGAGACAGACTTTCTCTCACTAACATCTTGAATATGCATGATGAAATAGAATCTTTGTATAGTTAAAAATACTGTCATATTTCTTCAAATTTATCCAGACCCATAAAAAATTATTTTTCAGACTTCTCTGGCACTAATTTTAAATATGGAATTTTATTTTCAGAACTTCTACTCTGCAATCTTTTGATGGTGGCAAAAAAATATTTAAGCAATCTTGAACTACCAATAGTAATATTTTCTCAGGAAGCCTTAGTTTTTTTTTTTTTTAAAAAAAAAAAAGAAAAAAGAAAAAGGGTGGAAATCACTGTGCAGCATATTCTTGATGTTGGAAGTGAATGTATAGGAGCCTTGGAGACAAATTACTAGGCTACTTTCTCTGTTAATTAATAATCTGTTGATTTCTATACATAAAATGCTTGCATGTGCTCTTCCTCTTCCAGACTGTATGGATCATTAAGATTTTGATTTGGTCTTGAGGGGCAAATCTAGATTGTGGAGACAGTGTTCTTGCTTTCATTTGCTAATGCTGGGCCAGCACAGCAGTGGGATATGGGTTTTGGTTGGAACTGCTAGAGTTCCAAGGCTGCTGGCAGAAAATACACCATGCTTAGACCTGCTAAGCATCGCTGTGGCTTTTCTTAACTGTAAAAGTCTTGTTCGACAGTGCACATCATCAGACAATGTATCAGCCACGTTTCCTTTTTATGTGCATGATCTGTATGCTGGTTTCTGAATGCATGTAGAAACTGTGCCTTCTGCGTAATGACACTGTAAACCCAAGGGTCTTTAATAACTCAAAGCATCAGACCATAACAGTAATCCCCCATGTGACTTCTGCTACAAAAGTTTAGGTTTAGTATGCTTTACTTTAGGATACTTTAGGACATTTTTCACAAAGTTCGGATGGAACAGGTTCCTTTGACGTATCTTGTGTTCCTGCTCTTGTGACTTTCTTAAAGTGCCTCACTGAGGTCAGAGCTCTGTTTAAACATCGGTGCTGAAAACAGAGAGCACTGTTTGTTTGAGAAAACTTTCCTTTTGCAATGGTACCTTTTAAGACTACTGATTATAGAGGAAAAAGGCAGTGGAGAACTCTTAAGCTAAGAAATTCTGTCTATTATGTAGCAACCAGTAGTGTTTTGTGACCTATTGCATTGTGTGTTTCAGCTTTGAATGGTGACCATGGTTTTGAGCACCTTGGTGTACAACGATGCTGAGAGTACCACTTGCTCCTTTTGCTTGAAAGTATGTGGAGGTTTCAACAACATGTAGTGTAAGCACAATAGCTTTTAAAACATAAGAGGAAGCAGTAATAGGGGCCATCGTGAACATGCTGAGGTATCTATCCTAATAATGCACTGTAAAATTAATCTGTACTTGTGCCGTAGTTGCTGAAGGTGGCTACTTCTTTTCAGATCAGTTTGACATTCTGTGGCCTGTCTGTATGGGAACTTCTGTGCTTCACTTTCTGTGACTAAAAAACCCTGATATTCTGGATTGTCTGACAGAATTGTGACAGTCCATTCAAAACAAATGTAAAAGAGGAGTACCAAACTGGAAAAAGACCTTAGTACAAGTCATGAGTATGTTTGATGAAAGCTTGAAATCTGATATTGCATTTTATTATTAGCTAAACCAGCTGCAGTTTTGTTTGTGGCTTCCACATCACTGAATGCATTCTCATCCTCCAAGTTCTTTGTTTAATATGCAATTTTTTTTTGAGACAAACCTAGCAAATGTAGAGATATTAGTTAGTGTTTAAAAATATAGGAAATGGGAGCAATTAACTGCATTGATTATAGAATGGGAAGGTCTTAATCTTTTGGGCTAAAGAAGGAACAATGGATACTTTGCCTCTTTTTGCCCAAAATAAATACATGTATATGCATATGAGGTCATGAAACTGGGTTTGATTTACTTCATTTTCAAGAAGTGTGATGGATGCATCTGTTTCTTCATTATTGGAGAAATAACTCCTAGTTCACTTCTTAAAATAACGTCAGTGCTATTAAGACAAAAGAAGTAGTTAAACTGTGAGCTGTGTATTTTGTTTTCTTGATACCGTTTTACTGGATTGATGCTTTTATTTGAAAAAAAAAAAAAAAATCCATGGTTAGAAGCTGTTTTCACCTAGGCTGAAATAATAACTTTGTTTCAATATATATATATCTGTTTATAGCAAGGGGAAGGAGACTGAAGGAGAGATCTGTACGTGAAGAATGAGGATATGCATCTATTTCTGATTTGAGGAAAAATCAAATGACAGTTACATATATGCTTTGAAAGACTGCATCTTATGACAGAGTCTCAGAAGAGATTATTCGAACATTATAACTTTATGTCTAACTGTGGTGCTGTCAAGACAAAGCATAATGTTTTCCTATCTAGAATTTAGCTACAGTGTATTTATTGTTTTGCGCAAGAATGTTAGAGAAATCTTCTGTCAACATACAACAACAATGAATGAACAACTTAAATCTACACGAGTAAATTAAATGTCAACTTTATTTCACCAAAACAGGCTCTCCTTTTCTGTTAGCAAAAGTTATAACCAATTTTTTTAAATAGTTGGTGTTGAAAAGCAATTGACAAGTACAAATGGAGGTGTGTACATCCAACAGGTTTTTTGTTTACTTCGGTTCCGTAAGTACTGCAAGCATCCAGGGAAGTTTGAAAGTAGGTCCTTCTTTATAAGTTCACTGTTGTCACACTGTGTTGCCTCAAATCTTTTCTCTTCCGCGAGCTGTGGTTTCAAATTTTAGTGCTCTTTCTATTGTCATATTGGCTTTGTTCTTGTCCGTGTTATTTTGTACTAGTGAATCACTGAAGACCAGTGAAAGTGTAAAACAACAACAACAAACAAACAGAAAACAAACAAAACAAGAAAACCCACAAAACCTCCTAGGTAAAGATGACTTGTATTTTTGGCTTAGATAAAATAATATATTTCTCCAGAGTATTTTGAAGACCTCTTCAATTCCTGTGTATGCTTGTAAATTGCCTATTACTAAATAACTCTTTCGGGTGTTACAGAAAAAGGAAGTAAAAGAAGTGAAAGAGTGTTTGTGCTACTGTTGAAACCCTCCTTGTTCATACATTTCTATTTGTTTGCTGGTCTTTAGAATTAGGAAGTTGTTGGAGCAAGAGTTTATGTTGCTCTAGGCTGGCCTTAGAGACATGTAGTTCCTAAGAAAGGTTCAAAAAGACATAACAGATAAGTGAAATGTTATTTCACAAGGTCTGCTTCGTTGTGTGGAATATTTCTCCTTGACGGCTACATATAAAAGTGTTTATCTAATGTATCCACACTGTGTATAGTGAAAGAAAAGGGAGTAACAGTTCTTTATCAAAGCTATTCAAATGGAAGGGCATGATGTAGCATAAACCAAAGGAAAAGTTTATTTGTGGCAAAATTATGGGCAACTCTTGTGCCTTTCATCTCTAATAAATGCATATTTGCCTACACTGTTTTCATAAATGAGTGCTCTGACTGCTTGGAATATGGACTCTTGGAATCAAACAACTCAAACTGAATGAAAAATGAGAGGACTAGAAATTATTCTGGTAAAGCAAGACAGTATTTATCCTTGTGGTCAGAGTCTGTGAGTAAAGCTCTCTATCTGCAATGTTCAATGTATCTGTTTTGGGTGAAGATAAAAGAATTGCTAATTGAGTTTACAATATGTAAGGCTCTGGGCTATATAAGGATAGGTTATCGTTACCCCTGTATTGTCAGTAGTAAATCTAACTGCGTCTGTGGTCTAGAATTTCTCGTCTCATAAAACGATGGTCCAGTATTTTTTGAGCCAACATATTCTATCTCCAGCATATGTCAGAAATAGTGACATAAGACAGAAACTCTCATAATACTAGCCAGGAACCAAGAGGAATGTGTCTTGTTAACAACTTAGGAAAGATCCAATTCTCAATGTAACTGCTTTCTAGCAGCTACATGGAAGAGAGGATAAAAATTATAAAATATAACCATGATGTATTTTCCTGATGAAGCAATAGTTTATAATGATAGTCTCTATAAAATTAATTTTTACTTTAACAGAGATGAGCCTAATGGTTTTCAATTATATTAATTTGAGTCATGGGTTTAGTATATGTGGATTTTGCAACCCCTGGGTTCTACTTTTATGTTTTCTCCCTAAAATGCTTGACCTCCCTTCTGCATTATACCCTTTCCATTCTCCCTTTGAGGAGAACATGAAGCAGTGATGGAACGGCTAGATTTCCTTCCATTTGCATGAGAATTTAATCTGTGAGGAGATAATTTTTATTTCACGCGTAGTTTGAAAAGAGGGTCTCATGTTCTAAATGGCTTTGTCATAGAATATACGCTCTAGTGTGAACATCCAGAAGTATGTTATTGCAGTCCTTTCACATTACTCTAGCAGAGACTGAATCTCTATTTCACATATGCTTTTCTAATGCTCTTTACATTGGCATGACATTTGGCACCTTAAAAAATAGATCAGTTGATCAAGCCAATTCATCCTGAGACCTTATATTTGCAGTGAGTGCATATGGGCATTTTTACTTTAGGCTATGTTTGATATAATCACTGGAACTGTAAGTCCCCACCATATATGTATCTGCAGCAAGACGCCACTTGAGAATGTTCATTTTAGTGTTTTTTTTTCCTGCTACTTAGTGTTTTCTCAAATTATAAGCCCATATCTTTCCTTTATCTTACTCTTTTTGAATCTCTTTTCTTTCTAAAATTGCCCCTTGTCTCCGTAGTGGTGAGATGACTGTTGAAGGCTGGTGCTGCAATGTTTTTATTAAAACAGGAAGCTGGCCATGGAAGGCCAATAACCAATTGGACTCTTTTTTTCAGAGTGTGTGTTGCATTGAGAGTGCCCAGGTATCTTTGGAGCTCCATTCCTCATGCAGTTTGACAGCTACACAATTTAGGGAGAATGTTGTTGACTTCTTGGCAAGATGTTAGTTTTCATTCTTGTGTTGTGGTACTTACTTGTGGATTTGAACTCATTCTCAATTTTCTCTTTTAGGAAAACCACATTAGTATGAAAGTAGTGCTTTCGTATGTAAGTGAATGTGCTTTCACATGTTCTCTCTCTGCCTCTCTCTTTCTTTCTCCCTATGTGTGGGGAAGTTGTCAATTGCTGAAGGAAGGTCTGGTTATGTTCTCTAGTTGAGATGTCTGCAAGTCTTAAGTTCAACTTTTATCTTTTTGTGTAACAAAAGCTTCCCAATAGCATAAACATCATCTACTACATTTCAGAAATTCAGTTGCTGTTTAATCCCATTTTATTTCATGCTTCCTTAGATGTATGATTTTTGCCTCATTAAAAATGTTAATAAATTCTATCATTATAATTCACTTTGATGGCACATTTAAGGATATGTCCTCCTGGAATGTCTCTCGGAGAGATGATACCCTGGAAAGAATATGTCTAGAGTGGACAGTACTGTCTGACCTCATTAGCTAGGATACCAAGAAGTATTTGCAAAAGACCTGGGTTGCAGTAAAACCTTGTTTCTTTCCAAGACAGACAGTAGTTTAGGTGACTGGAGTGTCACCTTGGTTGTGTCCTGGAGCTTTCAATCTGAGACACACGGACAAGCCTTGAACCGGCACTGTGTCAAGCAAATAGCTTTGAAGTTTGTCATGGGTGCCATAGTTTATTACTTTCTTGATGAAATGGGCATTTGTCCAGTGAGAACTTGAGGTATATCTCTGATTTATTCTGCCTGAACAATTTAAGAGACCTTACCTGATGCAAATTTGGTCTGAATTTCAGCTGTGAGGAAAAAAAAGCTCCATGTGTACTTTTTAAGTGACATTAATCCTCAGTCCATGGTTGTCTAAAACACTAAATGGGTTCACTGAACTTTTTGATATTAATAGGAACATAGTATCTAAATCAATTAAGATTACATTTATCCATATACATGATATACATTTTTATATAGGCGAGAGAAGACAGATTTTATTATTAAAATAAGTTGGATGAAATGTTTTCAAATTGTCACCATAATAGTTTGTTCTGTGCTGGAAGTATTTTGGGCACCATAAATCTTAGCAACTGATGGGGGGGGAGAAAAAAAAGAGCAGCAGTTAGAGGACTGCTATATATCTATTTATTTTACTACTATTATATATATTTGTTCTATAAATGGCAGAATATTGTTTACTGTCAGAAAGAAGATGTTAGTATGATACCCTTTTCTTCAGTGGATAAATAAGGTATATAGTGGGTTGTTCTTTTGGACTGCATACTCATCTGCTGTTCATAATGCATAGTTTTTCCTGAGAATATTTAGATTTACTCTGTTTAAAATGTACCAAGAACAAACAATCTTCTTGATTAGTGACATCTTTCAAATAGATGAATTTACTTTATGCATATGTGACTTCTTAGAATGATGAGGGTGTTACAAGCCAAAGCCAGTGCTATTTTCTTAAAGATGATCAAACCTATAATGCAAACCAATATGTATCAACATAACCTTTAAGGCAAATTTCGTATATTTGGCTTTGAACTTTAAGATATCCTTTATACTGTGTGAAAGAATGAGCTAAGCTACTGAAGTGTTATTAATACATTTTTAGTATTTTTGGGTAAAACTTAACTTGAACTATGAAGATCAAATGCTCTGATCATTTTAAATATCTACCTTGGAGTTTGCAAAGTTAGAAAGGAGTTGGATTTTTTTTTTTTAGAAGCTGAAGGCAATTATATCTTTATTGACCCTCTGCATTCACCCCTCTCCTTCAATGTCAGGTACTTGCTTATTATTATCAACATGACATCTCCTTTCTTTGAAAGGTTGTCCGTCACACTTTGAATCACCTCTCTCCATGGTTACATTTTCTAATCAGTTCACATGATTGAGCCTACATCAAGTGATGCTTTACTTAATTTCTTTCCGTTTGTATGGTGTGATTCTTGGAGGGACCCTCGTCAAAATTTTGGAGGGCCCTGTCAGTTTGAAAAGAACATGACCTTTAAATTGTATCAGTATGTTTGCTGGTGCATAAGGGAAAGGAAAAGGTTCATAGTGATGGAAAACTACTCTAAAAATGAAAAATAATTCACTTAAGGGCAGCATGCATAGGAAGTTAATTTGTTTATATTTAACTGATTTAAAAAAGAGAATGAGGAGAACATGTTATTTAAGCAATAAAGGGTCCTAGCAGTGTTTCTTTAGATTTGGCTTATAAAATGTTATCTCTTGATTTTGCTCTTCCCTACTCATGATAGTAGGTAAAAGTAAAAATATTCAATTGTTACAGAATAGATGAAGATTAGTTCTTTGAAATTATCAAACTTGTTACCTTGCACATTCCTTATTGTATCTGTGGTTATGCTATTATTGCTTAGTAATTCAGTTAATTTTTGTAAATTTTGTCATTGACTAAAGTAGCAGAGTTAGATTTTTATATAAGAATAAAGTGCATGCATTTGTAAGTTCAAAAGTGGATAATTCAAATTCTGAAAATAAGGAGAATCCATCTGAACTTCCTAACATGGATAGCTTAGGCAGATGCATGCTTGTGGAGCTGAGTAATACTGGGTACTTAATGAATGTAAGTTTCACAGCATTTAATGTCTATGCAAACTATGAAAGGTCAAATATGCTGCAGTATCTCAGTCAGTAGCATTGACTGTTTTTTCTTCTTTCCACTATGTTTAGAAGTATGTTACTTTTATGCTACTTTTAGTTCTGTTGAAATGGTTGAAATCTGGTTTATCATGGTTTATCTTACAATTACTTGATGTTGATATCCAGAAGGTCTACCTGTGACTTTTTAAAAATTTTGGAACGTTTTCAATTATTCACCATTGTAGATTCTGTAATACGAAAAAAAAAAAAGAGGCATAGGAGCTTGATTATTGTTGAACTTTTTTCACATTTTGTTAAAGATTAACAGTAGATGTCAGATCCTTTAAGTGGAAAGGCATACGGGGTATGATCAGTCAAAACTTCTGTAATGAAAGTGTTTGTAGTCCCTGTAATCTTGTGACTTATCACTATCCTCAAACTTAATAGTATTCTCACTGTATCATAAGAAGGATCCATGCTTACTTGCCAGAGTTCTTGTTTTCTAATACTGGATCTCAGTCTTTCATTGGGATATCAGCCTAGTCCAGCCAATCTACCAAAATCCAGGTTGATAGAGGTCTTCTGTTGTGTTGACTAAAAAGACATAAACGGGTATGAACAGGTTAACCTGTAGTCTCAGTTTTTGTCCTTCTGCATCACTGAGTGACAGTTGAGTTCATCTTCCTTTACTCCCTGGTTTTCAACTTAATGAGTAGGAAAAGAACCCCAAAAGTTCAAACACTTCTTGCTTTTTATCACTTTTAGCAGGAGCTCCCTTGGTGTCAGCTCCAGGCTCAAATGCATACAAACACTGCCTCTTTAGTGCAGGATCAGTGGGTCTGGGCCTGGATGTTATCCTTTCAGAGTTTAATTATTTGATTTGTTTCGTTTCTCTAATTAAAGTAGTGAAATCTTGCTTGTTATCATCTAAAATGAAGGCTATTCATTCAGCTGAGATATGTGGGTTTTCCAGTGTTGAGGTGTACCAACTTTTATGCTTGTTCATGACATGCAAATAGCAAATATTTCCGACAGTAGGCATTTGTACATGTCTTATTCAGTGTTAGATTTCCCCGTGTGAAATAGGGTGTGTGGATCTGAGGCCCTAAGGAGAAGAAGGCAATTGTACCTGGTGTATACAGATATGCACATCATATGCATTTCATGTAAGTTTTATTTTGAGGCTTTTGTGGTAATTTCATCATATTTCATTATTCATTCATATATTTATCCCTTATGCAATTCTACCATTTTATTGATTGCT
>CM074586.1:10572500-10602500 GCA_037305975.1 Chrysolophus pictus
AAGTACACTGTATGTGTGGTGCTAAAGGGAGGCAGGAAATATAACACTGCAGCCTGAATACAATAAAAATGGATTGAGGTCTGTGGGTATTGTCGGCTGGTAGCCATCATGGGTTTGGAACATCATTGGTGGGATTACAGCGCTTGTCCTCTGGGCTGCTATTTCATTGTGAGTGCATGCACATTTGCTGCAGTTTTCCTCTTTAGCTCCTTAAGGGACCTGCTTACTGAACTTGTACAAACTAACTGGAGATGAGGAGCTGCGAACGCTTCTTCGGTTTCCATCTCTAACAAGTGGCAGGATTAAAAGACTGGGGGTTAAGGTTTGCCACTGCATCAGTTAATTTGCCGGGCCACGCTGCTAAAGTAAAATGTATCACAGCAAAACCTGAGGTGGGGAGGGATGGATTGCACACGTGTATGAGTGTTTCAATTCTCTTTCTGTTCCCTGTCTCTCCAGGCCACCGTGCTAGATAAAACTTCTTTAAGGCACCTGAGAGAGAGAGGGAAAGAACACCTCCAGAGAGCAGCCTGCTGATAGAACCTACTTCTAACAATATGGTGAGTGTCATTTTAAAATACCATGAGAAATATGATGTGGTGATCAAGGACTTCCTGCTTTAAGGGTTTCATGTATCAGGGTAACTAGACAAAAAATGTAGTTCCCAGGGTGAAAATTATATTAACAAAGAATTAGTAATAAAGCTGAATAAATGTAATGAGATGTGAAAGAGAGTGCATAGCACATTTTTTTCTGTCTTTCATAATTAGGCCCTGAAAGAAATGGAAATTCAGACAAAACACCTTCCTCATTACCAATTTAAATATTGGAAATTAAAATGTGTTGTTATTGGATGGCCAATTTTTTATTTTTTGTGGCTTTTTTGGGGGGGGAGTGGGGGGAGTTCACAAGGTGAAGATGCTTCCTTTGGTGGCTGTTTTAGAAGAAACGATTTTTGCAAAATGGTGGTTAACTGATTCTTGCTCCTGGATTCTACTCCTCCTTTCTTTGCTGAGATGATATTTACCCAAACTTTGCTGACAGCCTGCATGCTACAGGGGTGGCCCAGAATCATCCTTTGTTATTCTCACCAGCTATTTTTCATATCTATTAAATCTCATAGATTCCCAGTGTAAGTTGGAAAAACAGTATGTGCTTAATTTGAACCAATTAATTCCACAACAAATACACTCTCTCTTGGCCTCTTTTATAAACCAGAACATCAAACAGCTGTTCTCCCATCCCAGGAAAACTAGCATGTAACTTTTACTAGTGAATATTAGGTGAAACAAGACGCCAGACACAGGGATCTATCTCAAACAATAAATCATGTTTATTTATTAGCATGTAAGAGAAACTTTTCATGAAGTTTTTATTTCTACATTTTATAAATCTTTAGAGTAACAGTGACTAATCTCTAGTTCCTCTCCTTTGTCTTAATGTTTTGTACAAAGCATAAAACTCCTTTCTAACACTGAAATAATATTCTATCTGAAAAACAAAATATGCAGAACAATGTTGTGTTATAGGGACAGTTACTAACCTCTGAGCTGGGTTCTAGAAACTTATGCTATGCTTGAATTTACTACTGTGTATGCTCAGTCTGCATAAGTATATCCTATCTATTAAGTACTTTTTGGCTGGTTTTGTCTGAGTGAAGGAAGCTAGGTGACATGCATATATTTTTATCATAAACAAAATACTGAAGGAAACACACACATTGGCCTGGGAAGTATTTCAAAATGAGAAAAGGTTAGATGAGTTCTGAGTGCTTCATCTGAATTGGCCATCTCTGTGATGTGCTTTGTGATATAGGGCTCCACTCAGTCTGGTGCAGGAGCTTTGCCCTGAGCTCTTGGAAGGCAAATGGATTCAGCCTCTAAATATTCCTGCTGTATCACTCCTCTTCTTGTCTTATACCTAGAGGAGATGGTGCAGATCTGGGAGCAACCTGCATCAACATCTTCTGGGAGTTGTTGGCAGCTGTTATTATTCTGAACTACTGTTGCTTTAAACTGTACTTGGCCATGCAGTCTAGTGCAAATGCAGATCCAAAACATATGGGTGGAGTGGAGGTTGTGAATTTATAGTACTGACTCTATGTGCTTCCTTTAAATTTTGAAAAGAATAGGAAGACGTGTGAAGTTTTACTTCTGTGAATTTGTCTAAACCATAGTCTTTACTACAATTGCCACTGTACTTGTAGGCACGTGTTTGAGTAGTCTTCCCTATAATTGCTGTGTGTGGCTTCGTTTTTCACTTTTGTTTTTGCAGTCTCTGAGGACAAAGGTTATTTAAAGCCAGGTCAGTTTTAGTATGGATGGTCTGAAAGAGGTGGGGGTTGCAAAACACAGGTTCACGCCCTTACTCTTCTTTGTGTTGGCTGGTGGAGCTAAGCAAAAGCCCTGCTACCCATCCCTTTCAAGTGTCCACAGGGCTTGTCCGTGCCGTTCTTTTGAAATGCTCTCGCTGGGAGACAGAGCCTGATATGGATTTGATTCAACTCTGATACCTTCGTTCTGCTTGTGCCCATTTTTGTGTATGCTAACTCATATAGATACCCTTTCAGAAGTCCTTAGTAGTAATGAAGCTCTGCCCGTGGTATAAGCCTGTGGTTTGCTATGCTTTTGCTCTCTTAGTACCTTGCTGCTATTGCTCTTCTTTGTTTTTGGTGTTCTTCACAATCGCAGTTTCTTTAGCAAAACAAAGAATGTTACCTTGAGGTAAAGCTAGCACACAATGACTTTGTGTGGAATCAATCACTTTACCTTTTCTATCTTTGCAAAAAACAAAATATAATACAGAAAAAAAATCCCAGAAGACTTGAGTAGTCATTTCTTCCGACTCTTTCTGTGAATATTATCTTTCAGTAGCTGTGTTGTTTCTACATAGAGATGTGGGTATCAAACTTGTATTTACAGATGTGGAGACCTTGTAAATGGCTTTGTAACTGGAACAAGGGAGGTAGTCTGCTGACTATATGAGAGAAAATGAAAGTTGCATTTACACCATAAACTGCGTATTTCTTGATTTCAGAGTTGGTGGTTGATTAACCTTAATATAAATCTATATTAATTTTCTCAGTGAGATTGCACCGATTCTTTAGAAGAAAAGGAATAAATGGCATTTTCCTAGTTGTCGTAGTTTTGGCTGGGGTGGATGGATTCAGTTTTCTTTGTAGAGGCTTGTATTATACTGTGTTTTTCCATGACACTAGCCAATCTTTTATTTATTCTCTTCAAATTAGTGGTGTGTTATATTTCATGGGATAGTTTGTACACGATCTTCTTGCCAATACAAAGATGTTTAAACTGTAAAAGGTCCTGAAGGTCCAACTGAATTGATCTACATTGTTTGGAAACACTGCTAAAATATTTGTGTTCTTGTTGAAATGTGGGCCCTGAAAATGTGTGTTTATGGGATCAGCTTAAAAAATGTACTTTTATATTAAGGCAGATTTGCAAATGCAGGTCTAGGAAGTCAAACTTCCTGTGTTTTTTTTTTTAAACAGGTCTTGATAAAATTTTCCTTAAGTACACTCCTCGCACTCCCTAGAAGTTACATAATTGAAGTATTTCAATTATTTCCATGATGTTGTTTTGCTTTGAAATATCTATTTTGTCAGACTCAAACTAATTCAGTGTTTACCACTTTATTGTAAACTGATGCTTTTGTGCATTGAGTGCTTTCAGAATCAACTTTGAGACTTTCACATTTTGGATACAAGGCCAACAAGATAATCAGTCGCTAGTGCTCTAAGCTTTTTTCTCTACTTATCTTCTTGTTTTTAATGTGATTAAATGTGTTACCTGGGTTATCAAATTATTGCTAAATCTTTGGTCTTTTAGTAGTAATTTTGAGGTCAAAATTTTACCTACAATTAAAAATGCGTGTGTCTGTACTGAATAAATATCCAGGTGTCAATACTCTGCAATGTCGCATGCTTCAAGACTTATTTCTCTCTATATAGAAATTGTTTTTTAGTTATTATTTTCAAATCTGGTCACAGGTGGAGAAAATAGGATAGTGAGCAAGGGCATTGGCTTTCTCCCAGTACTTTGTCTAAATGTGAAAACTGAAGATCTGATGTTTATTTCATTAACATAATCCAACTTGTCCAAAAATTCTTCTTTGAAAAGACATTTCCTTTCAGCTTGTGGCTAATGATAGATATTGAAGCAACAAAACACCAGGCTAAAAGAATGGAAGGTGATATAATAGATGTATAAGTGTAATAAGGTACCTTACTGGCAAATAATCAGCTTTAGAAATATCACCTGTACTTTCTATGTTTTCCATTATTTCTTGTCATGAAAGCTGTATCGTGCGACAGAAGGGTATTGTGCTTAGAGGATTCTAACAGTTTTTGTCCTGTATGACTGAGTTGAAGATTTTTTGATGTCAGTCACTGGCAGGCATATTAAGGACCTAAAATGTCTTATTAATGGCTAATGCAGATGAGTGTTCTCTTTCAATGACACTTGTAAAAGAATGAGTGAAGTAGAGGCAAAGATGCTGCACTAGCTAATAGTAATGCCATCCCTGATGTGTTATCAAACAGCTAGAAGTGTTCACCAACAGAATAAACAAAGGATTTGGAGAGTTAACTACGTGTAGAAAAACTGAGTGTTTACCACAGAAAATATACTTTCATACTTATTTTTTACACCCAAACATTACTCCTTGAGAGTTGTCATATTTTATGAAAACTTTTATTAACGCTTCCCAATGACCTTACACCCATTGTGTTTTTATCAGTCCCAAGAACCATAATCTGTTTAAAATATTTTTTTTATCTTTATAAACACAATAAAGTAAGCTGTCCTGTACGCAGATTTGTAGATCTCATTAGAGATGCTTTTTAAAAGGTACTCCATCTCTTGGGAAGATGATGACAAGTAATCTTGGCACACAAAGTTTTCAGACCAGAATAGTTTGTTGAAATTATTGTTTAATCTTTCCAATATTGTTTTGGAGTGGGTGTACTTTTTAATTGTATTTGTACAACACTTTATGACTTGAATGAGAGAAAGACAAGGGCATCTGAAAACAAATGTAATGGCAATATCAGTTAGATGATATCCCAGGTGAAAAAATAGCCGAAGTATTTGTTTAAGTTTTCAAGCATTATCAAAGTCATGAAAGAAAAATGGCAGTTTTAAAACTCATTAAAGTTAACATTTGTCTGTATTGTAAATGAGGTATATTCCCCAGGGTAGTTAGCAGCTTTGGTGGCACAAGATGGGGGTAATTTTTCAGATGTACTGTTTCCAGTGGGCCAGTGTCCTAAGGCTTTGCTTTAAATGGCCTTTTTATGCAGTAGGATAATGGGCAGTTTGTGCATTGCTAAATCAGCCCTATTTTGTTAGGAATGTTACAGTCAGGGCACTTACAATTTGTCAGAGGAAATGCAGAACATCTCTACAGGAGTCTGTTTAAGAGGACATCATTTCTCGATAAGCTCTTGCTTAGGTCAACATGCAGCACTGCTCTTACACTATTCCCCTGTTGCTTCTGCCACACGGGAATGCTCTGATTTATTAGGATTGCACAAGTCATGTCCTCTGCCTGACTGAACCCGCAATGTGGAAATTTTCTCCCCTCTCCACCCTTCTTCCCTTCCCCTTATCAAAACGAAATGTAGAAGGTTACTGTAAAACCCCCATAAAGTATTTCTAAGAAGACTGTTTCAGTGAAATACCTGTATATCATACAGCATAATTATTGTATAGATGCATCTTATAAATGCATCACAACTATTGTGCTTTTGGGAAGCATGCAATTTAAGAACATCAGCTCTTCTCACATTCTGTTGTTATGCTACTGTAAAATGCCTGTGATTAAGCATAAATGTAAAATGTGAAGATTGTGAGCTTAGTGAATCTGATACAAATATATCCAGCTATTAAAGATGTTATAATTTTTAACCAAAGCATAAAAAACCAAGCATCAGCACAAATCCAAAAGTCAAAGTGAATGGCAATGATTGATATTACAAATGTCCTGCCAAATTTCTAATTGTATTTCAAATTGTTGGAGACATTTCTCCTATAAAACTTGTTTCATGAATGATGATTCCTTAGTCAAACCTGCTTTAAAAACTATGTTCAGTTCAGTGTTGTGTTCATTCCTCTTTGGCAAAGGCTAGCGCTCTGCCATTCAGGCTTCTATTCCTGAGGATTCCTTTGGTTTTATTTCAGCACTGTGATATTCTAAACCCAGTGCAGCCAGGACTTTTCTAGTAAAAAAAAAAAAAAAAAAAAGGAAGTGATGAAGAGCTTTACTATTTTTGTATTTGTTGCCAATTGTAATATTGTAATATAAAAAGAAGAAAAACTATTTTGAAGGGATCAGAGCTGTTCCCCCTTCTGCCCCCTTTTCTTTTTTCTTCCTGCAGCTCTGGAATTCAGCTGTCTGTGCAAGCATTTATGCCCAGAATATTTAATAGTCTATGCTAAAGTTTCTTTTAAAGGATATCTTGGGTGACTCTGAGTAATCTTCCCTAGAAATGAATTAACTCCATTATTGTGGACCCATTCCTTACTTTTTCTTTTTCCCACTCTAAGCTGCTGTTTAGCACTCTTTCATCACCTCTGCCTTTCTCCCTATATATCTTTCTGTGATGCTCAGGAATAAGGATGATGATTATTGTTATTACATATGAGTTAGTTTGAACGGGTTTTCTCAATTTGTGTGAACTGTACAAAGATATTTCTTACTTGCAATTCTGTGTGGTCAGCCCTTCAAGGACTAGAATGATCAAAGGGAGAAGAAGAGATGCTCCTGGAGCAGGTAACCAGAATAAATAAAGAACACAGAATGGAAATTGCTAAAAACAGATGCTGGTGTCCCTTGTTCTCTCTATTTGCTATCACTTCTGCAAGCGATGCCACTGAAATTGAACATCGTGGATGACATTAGCTATCCTCAACAGGACAGGCAGTCTGGGAGTAAAGTGCTTGAGCAGATAGCAGGGAATGGGAGGACAGGGCTGAGGAATGGAATACTGTACCATAGGCTATGTAATGAGTGGGTATTTCAAACCAAGTACTGAGCTGTACAATGATTAACAGCAGAAGTACCTTCTGCTGGCACTGCAAAGTGGTGTGGCTGCACTTCAGTTTGATATATAGGTAGCTAAATCAGTATGATTAGACTGTGCAAATTAATGTAACTTCATATAGGCATTGCCTGGAGAAGAAAGAATTTTATTTTCAGAAATGCTGGATATTTGCAAATTTCAACTGCTTAAGGATTGCTTAGAAAAAAATGAATCTCTGGTATTGAGCTGTTGTTCAGCTAGTGACAAAGATACAATTTTTAAGGTAAAGAACAAGGAAAAAAGAATTTATGAGAAAATATAGAAAAAGGAAAAACAAAATAGTATTTAGAGTCAGGCGAATTATATGAAATGAAATAACACAACAATGCAGGTAATCACCAGAGTAAAATGAACTTATTAACGTTGTTAGTATTTTTAGGAAAGTGTTAAATGAATATTGAGGAAACTGATATTATCATACAAAATTTATCACTTTGAAGTCACTACTTGACATCCAGTTCTTCTCTGTTTACTGTCCGGTATAAAATTATTCTGCTAGCCACCATTAATTTTCTAGAGTATTACAAAGAGCACTGTTTGCATTCCTTGCAGAAAGCTTCAGAGCAAAGAGCAAGCGCAAGTACTTTCTTTCCCCAGAAGTCAGCTGCAGTTAGGGAACTGTCCTTTTTACCTGGAGTACTATCAAGTCCTGTAAAATCTTAGATTATGTTTTGCCTATGCTTTTGATATGGAAATCTTTCAAATTCAGATTACTCCCTGATGATTAGGCTAAATGGTTCTAGACATACCTCCTTTTAATTTAGTTAATGAATTGTTAACTCTGAAACCTATTGATGGCACATGAAACTGAGACTAATATTTTTGTCAATTTGCATCCTTTTTGCAGAAACACTCAGGTACTTCAGTGTCAGTTCTCTGACACACTGCACCTTGTCAGGAACTGTTAAAGGCAGTCTCTTCCTTGCTTACAGAAGTACAGTGGGGCGAAACTGCTTCCTGGGAGTTCTTTGGGTGTCCTCTTTCAGAGGGGCTCATAAAGAATCTTGTCAGTGTCCCAAATGCATTGAAAATAAACAAGCAAGCAGTACAAAAGCTGTGTTACTTCTGAGAGGTGGCGTGAACTCTATTTGCTTTAATTACAAGTTGAAATGTGGGCTATTGGAAGAATTCAGTCAGGGATGAGAAGTGACGTTTGGTCATTGAGTTCAGCTGTGGTTCCTCCACAATTTTACATCTGTTAGAACTTGCTGGATTGTAGAAAGCAACTTTAGAAGACCTCTTACAGCAATACACACAGAAAAATTGGGGCACAATCTAAAAGGGGAGAGAGGCAACACTGGAGAAATGAGATTAATCTTCAACAAAGAACTTGACATAACTGGACTAATTATAAGAGTATGTGAGAGGATGATGGCAAATGATAATGCTCAAATCATTCTCATACAATTTCAAAGAAGCAACCCATCTGTACAACTCAAAAAAAAAGAGAGAAAAAACATACCGAATGTTTAAGGATTCTGGTTCAGCAAATATAATAATAGATGGGATGGATGTGAGAAAGGTTTGTATTGAGTTATAGCAGCACTGGAAGAGAAGATGAAGAACTGGATAAGCAGGTGCCAGGTTGTTCCTGACTTTGTTTTACACTCCACCATGAATAGCATGGGCGTTTTTTCTACTTTGTTTTCACTTGCAGACTTGCAAAATATTCTCTTGAGCTAATGATGATAGTGAGAATCAAGGTCTGATCCTCAGCCCAGGAGGAAGGGAAAATACTACTCCTTTTTTGCTTTCATCCCTGACCTTGCAGTCTCTGCTCTGCTGATCAGCAATTCTTAGAGCTAGCAGTAGAGTCAGTGATTTAACTGAGCTCTATGAGTGAAAAAGAAATACAGTGATGTGCTGTTCTGCTGCCTTTTACTCCTGACGCACCCCATATGCTGAGATGGTGGGTGGCAGCAGGAGAGCTGGCACGTTAGCAGCAGTGCGTTCCCGGTGCCAGGAGAATAATCTGTTGACTAGCTAAACCTCCTTTCTAACTCATTTCTACTTCCTGGGTAGCACTGAGAGGCGAGGTCTTCTTAGAAACTCCAGCTCTTGGAGTGCCTGAAAGAGCAGTCTTAGAGGAGAGTCTGAAGCTTGTGTCTTGCATCTCTATTTTCAGTGGTGATTTTAGTATGTAAAAGAAACCAACAAACCTCCTAAGCTGTCTAAAACTTGAGTACATTAGCACTTCTCATGGAAATGACACAACTGCTGTGCCTTTGTTCAGTTTTTAGGTATATATATACATGGGAGAATTCACTACATCAGAAAATTCAAATAAATTCAAAGCAGAAACAACAACAACAAAAAAATTGTATTTTCTCTGTTAATAACATTGCTTGTTAAACAAAAGTTGGCATGGAATCCTGGTGTGAAATTGCCAAGAAAAGATTATTAATTTGGCATAAGCTTTAAGTAGCTTTATTCAGTATCAGATGAAAATAAGAATTATATGTGTTTTTCTGATTTATACTGCTAGTGAAAAGGAGAATTTGCATCAGAAGGAAAATAGGTGTACGCCGTTGGGGGGAGTTCGTGTTCATCTGACAACTGCAGAACTTGGCAGACAAGTGCAGTAAACTTGGTGGCAAGCAGCAGAGAAAATATCCTGCAATGTTCTGCTGGAAGAAGCAAAATAGAACAGAATCAATCATCTTTTCAATGAGAGTTTGAGGTGACTTGGGCCTTGTTCTTAGCTCTGAAAGGACTTATATACCCTTTTTTACTACCCATAGAGAAATTTCTTCCAGCAGGACTGGTGCAGGTCTCTTCCTTTATAACTGAGACTTCCATCTCCTGGGCTTATTAGCTTCTGTGAATTTACAGAGCTGAAGAAGAGGGAGTGGTCTCCATTGCTTTGTGCAATTGTGGTCTGCTCCTAAGGGGGGTCAAACTCTACTTCATGGTATTACTAGTTAGCTCAAAAAGGCTGCAAAACTGGGGAAATAGATCCTTAAAAAACGTGGTTATTAATTGACCTCTTTGCCTTTATTGTAATGCTGTAAGTTGCCACATACGTTCAATCTTTTTTTTTCCTCCTTTATACCAAATTGAGCCTATGCATTCTTTGTGTCTCTATGGCACTGTCTGTGAGTGAATGATGTGGATGTGCTGACAGCAGTGGCTTTTGCTCAGTTCAGTTCAGAAGGTCTTCGTACCTACCTACTGCATGAGGGGTCAAATCAAAATTTTTTGTTGGTGGTGAGGAAAAATGTCTTTACTGTGAAGGTGGAAACACTGAAACAGGCTTTTTAGAGAGGCCTTTGGTGCCCTGAGCCAACCAATGTTTAAAAGACTTTTGGATGGCATGCTAATAATTTTAACTTTTAATTAGTTCTGTAGTGGTCAGGAGTTGGACTAGATGATCTTTGAAGTTCCCTTGCATCTGAACTGTCCTGCTCTATTTTTTTTATATATTTGAAATGTGAGTATCATAAGGTCTTCTGCTAAGCAAGGAGCTCAAGAGTTTGTACCAAAAGAATTCTGCAGATATGAGGAATTCCTGAGGATGGTTTGTAGCTTTCATTAATAATGAAGTCACTGTTAAAGGTATCTTTGAACCTAATTCTGTGTATTGATGATTAGAGTGCTTGTGGTATTCTGCTGACTGACATATGAACTATCTGGTCTAGAAATACGAAGTCAGATAACTGAACTGTTTTGGAGAGACTTCTACTTGCCTTTCTTCAAATGTAGATTTGTGTGAATCTTGCTGGAATTCACTGTCTGCTTTATTTTGTTTATTACCTTGTTCTGTGCTACACAGTAAGAGAGCAGCAAGTTATCAGACATAGAGACAGAAGGGGAAGATGAAGATAGCCTTCTTGTTCCATAAGAAGTGGGAGGTGAGGCGGCAAAGAAGACAGGAAGGCTGATTCGGGAAGATAACACAGCAGTTTACAATATGGAGAACAAGAAATTCTTGAAGGTAAAAGAACTGACAAAATTTCACAGCAGGCACTAGTGGGAGATGAGAATCCAAGGGAAACATCATGCCATGTGAGAAACAAGCTTTCATTGATCACAACATGCCATGTTGTTTCCATGATAGCACTGTCTAGGAAACCATTAACAGTGGTAAGAAGAGAATACAATATCTGACAACTTTTTGCTTTGTTTTAAGAGGTACACATTAAAAATACATCTAACATATGGGACATAAAGAATCTAAATAATTTTATTAAACTTCTGGTAGATGTGAGTCTCCAGGGAATTTTACATATGCTTTTGAAGAAAACTGAAAGAACATTAGGTTTTGCATTTCCAGGCTTAATTCATCACTTTATTTTGTTTTTAAAAAGAAATCTATGCAGAATTATTAAGTTACTCAAAAAAAAAAAAAAAAAAAAGCCCCAAAATAGAAGCCTGAGCTTCATAAACATCTTACATATTTGTGTTTAATTTGTTGAAAATAGTATAAAATCTGCTCACATTTGGCATTCCAAATACAAATATTAGGAACCTAATTCCCCAATGCAGTATAATTTTTTAACAGTGGGATTTAAGAGTCTTCCAAGAGATACTGTGCACACTTTCATTTTAGGATAAGGAATTTTATTTTCATGCAGAAAAAAATAATGTGTATATTTTTGTACCTTATGAAGATAAACTGAACTACTCTGTATTATTTTCTGTGCACATCTGCATGCTCTACAGTAGAAAAAGAAAACAAAATCCCACCAACAGTATGTGAATTGAAAATAGAGTTATGTTGCAGCAACAAAAATTTAGTTTGAGAGACTGGTGCGTGTAGAGCGGGTCTTTTACCTCTAAAATATAAACCTTCTATCTTCTAGCACAGGAGGGTTAAATGCAGAGCTTTTAAGTTGAGAAAATATGCAGCCATGTGAAAGGTTTGATAGCGCTATATACCCACCAAAAGCTTAAATGTGCCTGACTGGTTTTATGGAAGACAGTAAATTAGTCTTTGCTTTACCTTTGACAGGTAAGTAGTTGTTCTTGCATGACCAGTGGCTATCACCATACATCCGCTACCACACAGGTGAGAGGTGTTCAGTTTCAAAATGATGACTGGTAAGAAAAACAAGATGTCTTTCCTGGTTATAAATTTAACTCTTCTATGATTAGTCTGGGCCAATTAGGACACTCCTGGGGTTCAGACTATGGCTCAAGTACAAGCTTGAAAGCCTGATTAGCTGAGGTCTCTTGATACTTGTTCTTGGTAGTAAATGCTGGCACATATAGTATTGATTTTCATTTAGATATCTTAATGTTTCCAGACAATCCTAGCAGATGTGGGCTGAACTCAGATCTATGAGAGTGCTGGGCTGCAATCTGCAAGCATTTTTCTTGCCATTTTGTTTCATTTTTCCTAAACTTAACTGATTTGGAATCAGGAGATATAAATGAAAAATGCAGAGTTTGCCTATCAATCATGGCATGTACAAACATTGCTACTGCCCTTTTCTAACATCCTATTACCACTGGGTAGTTGGCTAGTCAAACAGGAATAAAAATTACACTGCAAACATCATAAGTTAGGCTTGATTTGTTGAGCAAGAAGCCTGACAATTCTGTAAGAGTTATATACCTCAGCCTCGCTGAAAATCAGCCTTGTTATGGCTCTGGTACGTCTATAAAGATTGTTCATTTCATATAAAACAGCTACCTGCACTGAAAGGCCTGAAAGGAAGAATGATGCTGGTTATAAATATAGAGGAAAATCTATTTGTCTGCCCCTTCGTGCTGTTAGCAAGTCACACGATGCAGCCCTTATGCTGTTCCTAGGCAGCAGGGGGAGTTTTCCATGGCCACCTTTTGCTTTCATCTTCTGGCCTGGACTGAAGCACATCATCTCTCTTTGTCATATGAGATAAAGCAATGAAGTGTGACCAGTGCCACTGCATTGCACTCTGCCCACCAGGAGCACGTTAATGATAATGAAAAACTATACTGCACCACATTTAAACTAAATGTGAGCGTAAGGCTGTCTGTCGGCAGACTGGTATAACAGTTAATGTCATAAAAGATAAATAGAAATTATTAGAATTGGCTTGGAAGGGATTTTTTATAGAGCAGGGTTGTATTCCTTTAAAGATACATTATCAGACTGTTAAATCTAATTTCAGGCTACTGGGCAATTAAAATGATTAACATTCTTTACTCATATAGTTCGATTCATTAAAGTTTTAAACACCCTTTACACACTATTTATGTTGAAAATAGAGAAATAACATGTTAAAATGTCTTGGATCATTAATCATTCAAATTTGCTGTATAACTACTTTTTCAAAACCTTAGCACCACAGTGAATATTTACAAACCTCAATGGCATTCTTGAAAGGATGAACAAAATCAAATTCCACCCCCACTATGCCCAGCAGACCTTTGGTAGCTCCTGGGTCCTTTGTGTTTGAAAGAAAAATCAGGCAGAAAATTCCTAAAAATGGTTTTGAAAGTTATTCTGCTCAGGGACTTGTGCAAATCTTAGCTGTTTTCTCTTGGAGCCTTGCTCCCTTTTTGCCATTTGAAGGTAGCAGCATGGGTGCTGTTATAGACGCTAATAGGACCTTCAGCTATAAAGTCTGGTGTACTGAAATGAACATATACTTGGAGTCCAGCACTTAGTGCGCCAGATGGATCTTTGTATTATCTAATGAGAAACCAGTTTCTTAGATGGTTATAAGAAGACATCTTCAGGCTGGTAAACACTGCCATTAGTTAAAGGTGGAACACCACCTTTCCTTAGCATTTGTAATGACCTCTGAAGCACTGTGGGAAAATAATAATGAATGTCAGTTTATAGTATGTGACAATACTATTATAAACCATATATTAATGTCAGTCTTTTGAAAATATTAACTTTACAGGCTTTGCAATTGTTTTAGTGTATGTTTTTCAAAGTTCCTGCACTTCTGAAAATGTCTGGACTATTTTGAAAGAAATGCTGTGAAATAAACAGTTGGCTGAGTTGGCTGGATCTAATCTGGACTGTGTTCCCATACACTGGAAAGCCAATTATTGTGCTTTCCTGTCCTTGGAAGTAGTGGTAGGTCTTTTGGCCCATGAGCTGCTTCATGTTCCTCCAGGTAAGAGAGTTTGATGTTTGCATGTTAAGAGTTCAAAGAGCACACAGGAATGCAGGAAGCATGCTGCCTGTGTCACTGAGTGTCCTGTTTCTCAGATAGACCATAGGCTAGATATGCTGAACAAGTGTCATCATTACTCTTTCTGTGGCACTATTAGTAAGAGGAAGAGGTAATTATAATTAGCCTCTTTGAAATCACCCAGAGGCTCAGCTGATATGTCAAAGATGTAAATGATATTAAACATGAAGACATAGCTATATTTTACCAGCTGGCAGCCTGATCCTAGCACTAATGCCATATTTAGTATTCAAGGGTCTTTCACTTTGAGGATATCAGAGAATATTCAGACTCCCTCTGTGAAGCTTGTTTCAGGATCTATGTGTTCTCTGGGTAGACAAGTGGAAAAGTGACTTCTTAATTTAAGTCTTCTGGATTAGGCCAAACTTTCTTACAGACTTGCTAAGGAACACTACTTCCTAACTTATTCTCTTGAACACAGTGCCCAAATTCAGAGACAACTGCAGTACACACATAATTTGTATGTGATACACTGAAAACAAATGGGTTCCCAGGCAAGTGGCTCATCTTCCAGTAAGATTTTACAGTATGAGAGGGTCAACTGGCTGTAGAGGATTCACACAACTGTTCTTAAAGATACTGTTTTTCCCCTCCTTGGCTTGCCCATTCCTTCCTTTATTCGACTACTCTTATTCTCTGTGTAAGACTTCCTGACATAACAAGTGGTTCACTATTCAGGATCAAATTGTGCTATTTTACAGTGCAGCATACTGTATCTGATGCAGTTCTAACTCTAGACAATAACAGAACTGTCAGCCTCTATCAGTGAGGATGTTTCTAATGCTGTTCCATCATTCATTTCAAGAGCAACATGAGCAGAGCCTTTCCCTTGAGAGACTGACAGCCGTTATCTCTGTGATACTATAAGCTCTTGCTGACTTAGGGAGCTGAAATCCCAGAGGGTACTTCTGAATTTCATGTGCGTGTATGGTGCTGTAAGCCAGTCCACCAAACTGGGCATGCAAAGGCACTGTAATGTTGCAGAATAAGGTAGAAAATTAAGGGCTATTCAGATGATGAACATACATATCATACTACTTTGAAACAGTTAATTTGCTTAACTTTTTCCTACCTCAAATCCAGTTGGAAGGAAGCAATGTGGAGAAAAAGTCCCCTTTACTTTGACTGAGATCACTATCTAACTGTGTGGTGCTGCAGTTACCTCCTATGTCTGTGTCTTATTCAGAAGTCTGTGACTTCAGGTATTCATGGTCTGTCTGGTATCACCTTGGTTGCCATTACTTCTGCCTCTCTCCTTCCAGACTTTTCTTGTAAGTTTGGATGGTGGAAGATGTGGTGAGAGAAGGCGATGAAAAGGGTTTGCTTATATTAGAGTAGGAAGAACAGAAATAATCCCATTGCATTCATTTTTATATACCAAAAATGTATTCATTATTTTGACTTGTGGCAGAGATTTAGGTTTCACATTGACCTACTTGTGTTTGGTCACACAGTATGAGTATTAATTCTGATGCTCTGAGTTCCTTTGCCTTAAATTTCCTGGAGGTTGTTGAATGTGTTGCTCTGATGGGACCTACTCAAAAGATCAGTTAGAAGTACATATTGAGCCAAAAAAAAAAAAACAACTCAGAGTATCACAAAAACCTCAGTGAAATACAGAATAGAAAAGTTTGCCCAAGTCTCTGCCTTTTCTATTTTGCTAATAATCAAAATTATATAACAAGGGAATGACTTTTATTGTTGGTATATCTGGGAAATGATTTTTCCTTTGAGGTTTTTGGACTTCTTATGCCTTCCATTGATTTTGATTATTTACAGTTTGACAAGGAGAATGCAGGCAGCCCATGCTGTGCAAAAGATCAGAGGTGCCTTCATTCCTCAAGGCTATTGCCTTCTTTAATTCTTCAGTGGTAGGATCAGTGAACTGATTGCATTTTCTTCTATTTGACACTTTATATTTCACATTTCCTCATCAAACTATTGTAACATACTCCCTTTTAAAGCGAGCTGGTCTGAGAATATAGCCTTTTTGTCTTGGCCATTATTATAAGCCTTTGGTGACTCATAACAGCAACTTTCAGCCTGTACCCTGATTAATCATCTTTCAGTTGGACAGGATGGAGTTGAGTATATTTTAATCTGCTTTGTGTGCTTTTTTAAAAATGAGTATTATATAGTGTTATATGTATTGCATATTTAGTCATCACTGATGGAGCTTGAGGGCAGTTCTTCAAATATTTCTTCAGCCAGGTTTGTCTTACACATGTAAGGGAGCGCAGTTGAAATATTTGAAAATACTGATAAATGTAGAGTAAATTTGTGAATGTAGTTGTGCATGCGTTCTTGAAGCACAGTTCCTTGGACAGAGTCCTTTTTTTTTTTTTTTACAATGGTAGGAAACAAGCCAAAGGATATGAGTGTTTAGAGTGTTAACACTATCTAAGCGATCCACTTTTATTAGAAAATTGCTAATATAACTCCCTAAAATAGAACAAACAGAAATTAGTTGAGTCAAACCTGGCTGTATGTCATGGTTCCAAATACTTTTGATCAAATAGGGTTCTCTCTCCTTTTCTCTATTATACAATATGTTATGTAGTGCGTGTTTCCAGTGACTAATGTTTGTGATGTGGGTCCCTGTAGATGAAAACTTGGGTGATGTTAGATCAAAGTCCCCCGTAATTTCATAATTCCTTTATGAAGAAATGCTGGTTTTTGGCTGTAGTTGGCATCAGTCTAAATGAATCAGAAAAATGGGATGATCTCAGCTCATATAAATAATAGCAGCCTTCTCCTGTTAGAAATGCCTTTCTTCTGGAAAAGGCAGTTGTCCCACATTAATGCATTTCTAATCAAAAACACTACGTGCCGTATGGTATTTTTTAACACATTTAAGAACCTTGGTTAAGACAGAGTTCTAAATGTACTAGAAACCCAAGTTCATTGTTCAGCACTCAAGAGACTGTACAAAGCGTATACTCTTGTATTTCTGTTTTATCCTGCCTATTAGTTTTATAGTATTGTGTCTCTTTATCTTTCTGCCTTCCCTTTCTCTGCTTTTGGTTGAATGGAATGGCCTTCCTTTTACCATATTACAAGGTTTACCCTCTCTCTTCCTCTTAAACATAATGAGCATCAGAAAAAGTCCCTGAGGCATAAAAGAAAAACCAAGAGGGAAGTATCCCAGTATATTGAGGGATGGTTAACTTGCATGTGGAAGTGCCACTTGAAAATAATTTGTTCACATTTTGTGGAAAAAGTGTCTCAGAAGTTATTTTTGCTTCTGTTTGTTGTTTGAAATTATGGCCTTTACTTTCTCTGAGTCATCGTTACTTGATTTGCCTGAATTGCACGTTGTAGCAAGCAAGGTAGGAAACAAACATGAATTAATAGAGCTAGTAATGTATACCTAAACTTGCTCATGCTGTGGAGGCCTTTCTAAATCTAAGTACAAAGGGCAAAAATAAGTATTTCATGTTTAGCTGTGAATTTTTTTCTTAAAGATAATTTAATACAAGTTTGTCTATAGAATCAATATTAATGTGATAAAAGTTAAATAGAAGTTAATGTGATGTTTTCTAAAATGTATTATTTATCCTCCCAGAATCATTTAAAAAGACAGATTGGAATGTCAACTAGTCTGCCCACCTGTTCAAAGGCCCAACTACTTGAGCTTGGTCAGGGCCATATACAGTTCAGTTTGGTGTATCTTCAAGAATGGAAGTTATACAGCATCTGTTTTTTTTTTTTTCCTCAGTATTTTATCACTCTCTTGTTAAATTAAAAGAAAAAAAAAAACTTCTGTCATTGCCTTTTATCCTATCCCTGATTTTATGAGCAGAATTTACTCCTGTCTTTTCTGCTGTATAGCTGTAGATAGTTTTTCTTGTGTTGAGCAGCCTGAAACTGAATGTATTACTCCAGATTTGTCTCACAACTAAGGAAAAGGGAAGAATCACTTTTCTCTGGCTTCTGTCCTGCTATTACAGCTCGGGATGTGGCTGACCTCAGGGGTGCAGTGCTGACTCTTGTTCAGCTTATTCTCTTCAGTAAGCAGAAGTCTTTCTGCAAAGCTTTCCAGTCCATGACTGTGCTGTTTCCTCTAGAAAGCAATCACATTGGTTAGTATAATTTATCCTTGATGCCAGTCTTCTCTGCTTGGAAATGACTTTGAGGGATAGAGAGTCATTCCTAGCATTCCAGAGATTAGCCTCTCTGGCCAGCAGTTCTTTTGGTGCTCCTTGTTTTGTTGTTAGAACTCAGGCATGGCGTTTACGTTTTTCCAGCTACCAGAGACCTACCTAGGTCATTATGACTGTTCAAAGACTTCAAAGAAGCTGCTTCACAGTGACAGAGTCCAATTTCCTTAGTGCTCTTAGATGCATCTCATCCCAATCCATGGATACAAGAATGCTGAAGTGCTCTCTGGCTGGATCTTCTACTGTGGGTGATGCTTCTCTCCCAGGATCAACTAGAATGTCCAAGGATCTGGAATCCTAAGTAGAGTCAAGTAAAAACAGTCAGAAATGCTCTACAGTTTGACATTTTTTTATGTCTTGTCACTAGGTCCCTCACCTCTGATCAATGGGCCCATATTTTATTTATTTATTTTTCTTTTTCTGTTGTTGTTATTGTACTCAAGGAAACCTTTCCTGTTACTTTTTACATCCCTCACTAGTTGCAACTCTGGATGAGCTTTGACATTCCTAATCTATCACTATGCACTTGGGCAATGTCTCTGTTCTGTAGCCTGTCCCCATTCCCACCTTCCGTGTGTTTCCATGCCTGAGCTCAGCTGGAATCCGTTGTTCATTGCCTTCAGCAATGGTTACTCAATTTTTTTGCACTTTGGAATGGACCATTCTGGGCTCTAAGATAATTTTATATTACAAAAAAAAAAAAAAAAAAAAAAATTCCAGTTGTAGTCTGCTATTGTAATTGAATATATTTCTTGTGTACATGGTAGGAAACAAAATGGCAATTCCTGGCAAATCTGATTGCACAAGGAAAGAGAGGACCATGGAGTGGAATCAAAAGGATTTAATTTCAGCATGCACAGTTCAAAGCATAAGGAAAATTAAAATAAAATGATGAATTATGTCTCAAGGACCTACTGATTTCAACTCTTCCTAGTAGTCATTGTCTAGCTGACAAACAGTTTTGTGGTATTTCATTGTATTGAACAACTTTTTCTTCAAAAATTTTGTATCTATTTTTAATCAAAAGATTGTAAGGAGAAAATAAGCACAGGGCAATATGTGCTGCTTTTTGACTGAACTGTATCCACTTTGGTGTAGGTTAGATCTTCTCCTGCCTCTGGGCGTGCGCAACTTTTATGTGGCCTAGAATACGTGAGATGGAAAAAGGTCTTATCAACGTCATGCATTGAAAAAAGTAGCTATGTGAATTTATTGTTCAGCACACCTGGAGTCTATTTTAACTCATGTGAGGCTCCTCCTTTCTGCAGTGTTAGCACCAAATGGTTATTGTAGGAAGATAACAGAAGCTAGAAATGTAGTTAGAATATGTTCGCATATGGCAGGAAAACCAAGCACACCAATGTGCTTTCTCTATTTAACTCACACTACCCCTGTGACCCTGCAGCACTTCTTGCTGATGTATTGCTGTAACATTACTCGGATGATGTTTTGTTATTTTCTGAATGTTAGCCTTCAAGAATGCCATCTTTGCTTCGTTACTTTGAGACACATTGATGTGCCCTGCAGCCCCTGTTCCTGGGGGGTAATTTTATGCTCTTTTTCTGATAGACAGGATTCCAATAGCACCATATGTCAAAAAATCCAACCAATTCCAGTCATGCACCCACACTGTCCAGCTGTCACTGCTATAATTATTGAAACTAAAGCCCAGAGAAGTTTGTAGTTTTGGTAATGCTCTAGTCTCCTTAGATCTTTACTACTGGTGTTATAGCTGATTAGGACCCTGCCAGCCTTCTGTTGGTCTCTTGAAAACTGCTGTAATTCTCATTCATCATGGAAGCTAACCAGCTGCTCCAGAGCCATCCCATCAAATATGTTGCTTGATGTTACACTTTGCCATTGTCCTGACCTTGATACTTTGGATGTTGGAATAAAGGCTGCTTACTGTGTTGAGGTTGCTACAAAACTATCCCACTAACTACGTTCTCCACAGAAAAACTGAAAGCATTTTCATGTAGGTAGCTGGTGTCACTGTGAAGACTACTACTAATCTGCACTAATTTCTCCATTATCCTGCTCTTTTTTCTTTGAATGTTGGAGGAAAATCCAGTGTGCTGGTTGTGCAGATCATTGGCTCTTATTTACAGTCAGAAAGGATCATGTCAATTTAAAATGCAGGCTTTTACTTTTTTTTTTTTTTTTTGAATAAACACAAGAAATAATCCCAACCACAAACTGGCTTTTGTTTAATTTATAGTTTTAAAATACCTTTAATAATTAGATCAGAAAGAATTAAGAGATTTGATCCAGTGGATCAGTTTTCTTTTTCCAAGTCCAGACTACAGCATTTTGCGTACTGTCACTGGCTGACCTTTTGGAGTGGCTCAAATTCAAAGTTTTCTGGACAGTTGGTTGTACATGATCCCCCTTTTGGGACTCTTGGTAGTTCTCCTTAAAATGAGCTGAATAATAGGTGAGATTCAACTGTTCAGTGGGAGACTGAAGGTGAATAATGATCGTCATCATTCAAAGAGCTCCATATAACTCATTCATAAGACATGGGAAGAAAGTAAATTGAAAGAAAAACAACCGGAGATGTGATCAGCAGCAGAAGGATGTGTAAAGAGAAGCATGACACATGGATTGTATCACAAATAAGGAAGCTGAGTGAGACATTTGAGCTGGTTATGCCAGCAGTGAAAGGCAAGTCTGAGCAAATGGTTGAGGATGTTAAGCAAAGAGCCTAGCAATGGAAAGAATATTTTGAAGTGCCGGAGTATAAATTATATTAAAAGATTTTTCAAAGTTGCCCATAATAAATGAAGGAGAATAAATATTAGAATTCTAAGGCATATAAAAATCTTGGTAAGATACTTTAAGATGTAAAGGCATAGGTACAGAGCTCTGGCTAGTGTGCAAGAGCAGAATTTACAAAAAGCACCTAGGACTGAGAAGAAAAAAGAGATAATTAAAGAAAAGGGAAGAAATAGTCTCATAGTATGTAGGATATGAGCAAGTTACAATTAGATATTTGTAAGATGGTAGAAATTGGTGTCAATACAATATAGTTGAATGTACTACAATCTTTCGTAGTCTCGAAGGATAGTCTTCTGCTATCTGGTGGAAATGGTATATTTTGGGAGATTATGGCCACCCAGAAATTGATGGAACACATTTACAGGAAGTTACAAATTGCGTTTAGAGACGTCAATAGAATGGATTTCCGTAGTCACAGGAATAGAGCAAGCCAGGTTGCTGTTATCACCTTTGTTTGGTTTAGGATTAGCTTTTGAATTAATGACTGAAGGGAGGAGGAAGAATTATACTGTGTGAGAAAGTGAAAAAATATAGCTTCTCAGGTGATATTCTTCATATGGCTTCATTAGAGGAAACCATCAGAGGTTTCTCAGAGAAAATATGACCAATAAGCAGATATTCAGTCTGAGGTTCACACATAGAAGATAAGAAATAAGAGTTGAGATAATTTATAAGGGACTGTTAAAAGGCAGTTCAGAGAACTTCAGATAGCTGCTCTTTTGCTTTTTCCTCTTGTTTGATAATAGTTATTTCTTCTTACCAAATGGAGTTTTTTGCTCTACTAAAATTATCTTCAGTATAAACTCTTTAAAAATGGAAATATGTAGGAAGTAGCACTCTAGAAAGCTGTTTACAGACCTTTTATATTTTATCTAATGGCTCTAAGTATCTTTTGAGAATCTGGAGAGGTCAACTTAGTTGAAAGTGCTCTTACAACTGATGGCTAACATACTGCTATTACTTCGTAGCAAGCTTGAATGCAGTTCTGTACTTCTGAATGTTCTTAGTGATATAAATATCAAGTCCTTTCCCCTCGTGTTAAATCCAAAAACTAATTTGGAAATTTCCTAAAACCCTTAATCTATGTAAACGATGGTCAAGTGCTCTCTTTGTGTCAACTGTGTGTAGAGTACAGGGTTTTAGTTTGATTTAAATGAAAGTTGGAAACCACTGTAGAAAGAACTTCAGTTGATTTGGCTGATGACATACATAGCTTTCTTATCTTTCTGGTATGATGTAGTTGGAGATCATGTGCAACATGTTTAGCTCAGTTACATATGATTTTCCAAAACAAATGCAAGCTTAATGGTGCAACTTTATGCATCACAATGGCGATGCTGCAAAATAGTTCAAATAGCCTAATAAGTAACAGTAAATTGGATTTTAGTCCTCTGCTTGCACACAAGAGGTAAAATTATTTTTGAGAGAAAAATGTCTAAATGGAATTTGTGGAGATATAGGGTACTGATATCATTGTATTGACCAGTGTTGCAGTCTGCATATTAATTTTGATATGCAAACAATGAGTGCTTCACAGATAAGCTGTCTGCTAATCTATGAGATCAGTGCTTAGAAAAGAGAGTCATGATTTCTATGAATGGGGAGAAGTGCACTGATTTCCTGATTTATTACATATATGCTAGGTGAGGCAAGGGAAGTAACCAGCTCTTCTATACCACAGTTGAACTGTGTTTAACAAATAATGCATTTATTTATTTATTTATTTATTTACTTAAAAAAGATTTTATGAAATTTCTCATTTTTCGCTTTTAGGGTGTTGGGTTGGCATGTAAAGAAAACCTTGTTCTCATTAGAGACTTTGAAAATTAATCAAAGAAAACAATGCTTTTATAAACTTATGAAGTTTTGAAAGAATGCAGAAGTAGTTGTATAATTAAGGTGATGGATTGATACCCATCTTCTTTATTAGAAAGAAATGTTACTTTAGCCCAATTTCATAATTACTTTAACGTTGATGTAGTTGCAGGGGTTTTTTGTTGTTGTTGTTTAAAATAATAGCATGTAATAGAGGGAAAAAAAACAACAGCCGAGAAAATAATAGTTGTTCATAAGATGTTACTTCATTTTTTTTTCAAGCTGACAGTGTGGTACAGTAGTCTGCTAGGCAGAAGAATGCTAAACTTATTTTTATCATTATTGCTATTATTGCTGTTTATTACAATAATGTACTTTAAATTTACAGTCTTGAGCCATCATTGGTATATAACACTATCTGTATAGCTATACGTATTTAATTATTTGTGGAAGGTATTAGTATTGTAAATACAGCTTATCTTTGTTATAAGAGTGGCATTAATAACAGAATTTCATAAATGCCAACATATAGTACGATAATTTCAATACTCTCTGAAAATATGGTGTATTGTATGTAGCTAAAGATGTTCACAAATGCATGTTTTGTGTATATGGGGAGGGGGAGGAGGCTGTTTTCTGCTTAGAATGCTTTCTGATGCATAAATATTAGCATTAAATAATTTTGAATATCTTGTTTCCTAAAAAGATTAGTTGCTCTTCTCTACGTGATAAATTGTGCAAGAGTTATTGTTTGCACCAGTCTTCATACTGTATTATTCTGTGTAGCTTTAAATAACCAACTTCAAATTATGCTCAGCAAGCTGTTGGGAAAGCTTGGAGAAATCTGAGAGCTGAAGGGCCAATTTGTGCCCTGACTTACATCCTCTGCAAATGCACTGACTTTGTGCTGGTAGTAAACTGTATAATGCAGTGCAGGATTTGCACTGTGGCACTTAATTTTGATTTAACTTTGTTCTTAAAAAAAAAAATATATATATATATATCTTTAGTAGCATGAAGGAACAGTGTGCCTATATGTTGCTATTTTGTGCTTAGCATCATTTGCCCCTCTTTCACATTGCATCTCAAAATTTACAAGAGATATTAAAAAAAAAGATATCTAAATGCTTGGCTACCAGAATTCCAGTTTGCATTGGAATCACAAACTTTGCATTTGGAACTAAGACATAATGAGATATATCCTTCATATGAAATATACTTATCTCATGTGGCCCTTCCATCTGTTTCACTGAAGAGGTAAGTGAAAGCCAGATCTTTTTTGGGTGCTTCTAGATTGTCCTGTCTCAATGGGATGTTTTGCAGTCCATGTTGCTCGGTTAGCAGAGGATATCCCACTTACTATTTGCATCTGAAATTATATTTATGGTTGAGAGAGGCTGTGTCAATTCAGCTTCACTAAATATGGTTTGGATCATCAGAAATTCAGCTACCTTTAGTAATATAAAGTATCAGTGAATCATTTTGTCTGACTTCGTTTCTGGTTCTCTTTTAATTGTCCAGGAAGTGACTTTTCAAGCTGGAAACTAGAAAGACTGGAGAAAACATTCTTTGGAAATAAGAGTCATTTTATTACAAAAGGGTATTCTAATATTTAATTGTTCCATCATCCCTTCTTCAGCAAGAAGACCTCCAGTTCTGGTTATTGTTAAGTGATTGGCAGAAAGTGACAAAAGGAACGACATTTGTGTGTAGGCGTAGTATTAATTCTAGCTGTGTCAATAATTTCACACACCGAGTGAGTGTTGAACTGAACTGTATCTACTGAGTTTAAGGACAAGGTGAAGAATTCCACTTTCTTTAAAGATCTTTGGGGAAAAAAAAGAGAAGATTAAGGCTAAGTAATTAGACACGAGTCTTCTTAATAGTAAGAGTGTAAGGCCAAATTTGCCTTTTTTCTTTTCTCACTGTTTACCTTGTGTATGTTTATTGTTCAGGTATTCCTGATGAAATACGTAGGATTATCATCTCAGCACATGGTAGCTCATCATATGGGCATGGACTTTGTGAATCAGTCCTCGTGAATTTCATTCAGTTTCTGCTTTCTGTTCTGCCAGATACTTAAAATCCATCTCAGCATTGAAAACAGTAATAATTTCAATGGAAAAAACAAGCAAACACACATAATGTTTAATTGCTGTCTAGTCCACAGATCCTCCCATTGTTATTCTCAAGTGAAGAGGAAGCTCACCCCTTCACAACTGCTAAAGTATAAAACAAATGGTAGTAGAAGAGAGTGAACCAAATTATGCTACTATGCAGTGTTAGCTACAGTTTGTTTTCATAATAGTTCGACTTGGCAGTAATTGTATTGGAGAAGTCGGTTTTGAGTTACAAGAATCACAAAATTAGTGCATTTTTTTGTGTGATTAGTGACTTTGGAAACAACTGGCAGGAAAACCTTGCTGGCTTTAACCATTCCTTTCAGTCATGGTTATTGTGTAAGCCTAGTTTGGCTCTTCTACAGTCTTATGTTTTCCAAGCATTCAGTCATGAATTTGAATACCAGATTCCAGCAAAATTATAAACCATTTGAAATGTTCACTGAACCTGCAAATGCAATGAGTAAAATTACTGGTAGATATCATAGACTAATGAGAAAAATTAATGTGGGTCAGACATAGAGATGCTTAACCTCTGCAACTTGTCTAGGATGTACAATATATGGTCTTTCCCTAAGTGATTGAAGAAAATCCACATAAAACTATAATATGCAAAAAATGCTTCAGAAAAAGAACGTAAACTTTGTCAATCATACTTTAGAAAACAGTTGCTGAAAACAAGACCTTTTGACTTTCAGATCAGGGTCTCTTCACCATCATAGTAGAATTTCTGGCACAATTCTACAGGAAAAATAAAGCCTTAACCTTCTTTATTTCTCTCAGAGCTGTGAAGTCTTACTCTTAGGATTCCTACTTAAGTGGCCTTTTGAAATTTTTTCATAACCTCCTCACATCTGTTAGGCCAGTTGTTCTCTTATGGCCTCTACTACCCCAGACTGCCTTTTGTCTTTTCAAGTAGCTAGAGAGGAGGATGTCGATGAGGACTCCCACTGAGATACTCTTCATGTTCGTGAAGGTTTAAGCTTTGTGTAGGAAACCCATCATAAAGGGAAGAAGGGCTGAAAACTTCATTTTGCTTTGGTTCCAACTAACAGTTAATAAGTACCATGTTTTTCTGTTTTCTTGTAGAAAGTTTTGGAAACTTCCATACAAGAATAATTTTTGAAAGATCTTTTAAGGAAGCTATTAATTCTGGCATATGGAGAATTTATAATTTCTGCAAGTGTTATGCAGGAGAGACCCTATAATGCGAACATATGATGCATTTAACTCACATTATAAAATCTGCCTCTATATCTGGCAATGATTTCAAATTTCCTGAGATCTCTATTTAAACTATATCCAAAGCACAAACCATCAGCTGGAGGGGAGGTGAAGTTATGGTATGTTATGCTTAGGTAAAAAATAGTAACAAGATATTTTTATTGTTTTGGCAGCAATAAAGCAAGGATGTGTACAGTTTCAATACCAATTTTAGCATTTACATAGTTGATGGTCAGTCACTCTTCTTTTCTGTCTCCCAAAGGGATTGTCCGATGAGTTTCCAAAATTCATTTCATCTCAGGAAAATAACTGTCACTCATTCTGCTGGCCAAAATTTTTAGGAGGGTAAGGAACTATTAATTGATATCTGCATAAGGATCTCTGGTTGTTATCCCTCCAGGAGCTTCCTTCTCTTAATACCAATGTATTTCATTTGATGATTTCCACAAAGGATTGGAATCCTCCTAGTGCCTGTCTCACCTCTGACCAACCATCCCAAGCGTGTCTTTTAAAATAGATGCTTAGGAAGTGTTTTGCTCTTTTCCCTTTGGAGTATGGGAAGAAAATACTGTATTTGGGGGCTATGGATCATGCTTGTACAAGTAAAAAGAATGCAACATTGATGAAAATAAGGAAGGATTTTTTAGCTCATGCTCTTTTTGCTTCTTATACTGTTTAACTGTTCTACAGGTCTGTAGGAAGTTCTGCAAAGAAATAAGGATAAAAGAGTGTTTTTTAACTACAAATCAAATACGTCTCAGATATTAGGGCATTGTTGATGGTGAAGACTTTTTGCTGTCCCCTTATGAAGCTTAGTTTTAATAGATCTAAATTAAACACTGAAAACAGCTCAAATAGTGGGTTTTTTTTTTTTTTTTTTTTTTTTTTGGTCAGGAAGCACAGTAGGCTGGCTTTAGAGACTGGCAGAGAGTTGAATTATTTCTGTAAAAGTTTTTATATGTTCTGAAAACTTATATAAATTTCCTTTTAAGCTTGGGGTTTGAATACCAAGCCTTTAAATGATGAATTGAGTTTTTATTGTCTTGTTATAATGGAAAGGTTAACCTTAATTATTATCAGATGAATAGCTTACAATTTAATACAGGTAAAAATGAAGTAAACAATGTATTTAGAAAATTATATTTTATTCTCAAAGTCCTTAGAAAACTAACATTGTAACTTAAAATCACATCAAATGAAGATGTTTATAGGTAGTGGTTTTGATTCCTTGCCACCTTCCTTTATTCTCCTCTAAAAAAAAAAAAAACACAAATAAAACACAAAACAGTTTTAGACAAAAGCTGTTTCTATCATATTATTTTTTTCCAAGACAAACTCTCAGTGCCCAGACTTTTAAACAAGTGCTTTATCCTTGAAAATTAAAAGAAAATATTTTCATGTAATCAGTAAATTTTGCTATGAAACTTTACAGCAGCTATATTAAACGATAAGAATAACTACTATTTTGAAATTCTGAACATCATATAATTAGACCAGCCTTTAAGAAATATTCAGAGTTAAGGCACATTAGAATGTATTCCACAACATGGAGACAGCCCTGACAAAGAAACATTATTCTTAGATTTACAATTAATTACCCTTATGTCTATACCTTGCATTCAATTTGCATATCTTAAAAGTGCTGTAAATTTCATAGCACTCCCTTGTTATTTAAGATCATTCCGCTTAGTAAAAGTTTCTATAGTGATAACTTTCTCTTGATTATGTAGTTGTGAGGTCAATAAATCTGGCTTTACTTTGCTCTACAATGTTATAATTTTTCTTTTTTTGTGTATTTTTCATTATTTTGCTCCTTGTTCTTTCTGCCCTCTCATTTATAATCCCCCAAAGAACCAGTAGATAGAGAAGTCTGGCTAGAAGACGAAGTGAGTGGTCAGATTCTCAGATGTTATCTTTTTCCCAGAACGCACTGGTACTGGGTGTCTGACATGTTCTATACATCTTTCTAGTGTCAACCTCATTAAACAAATACAACTTGATCTATAGCTCTCAAGAAATGAAATTTCATGCAATGAATTTTCTGTATTCCAGCTTGTGTTCTCCCACTCTCTCTTCTGCTTCAGCAGAAATTTTGTGCGTTCTTGACTTCTAGTATAATGTTGTGCCATCAGTATTGATAAATTTGTGCCCTGAAATTGATCAGTGTTTTTCTGTTATTTAAAGAAATACCTATATTTGAAGCTCCCAACTTGAAGTTTGTTTCTTTCTAAATAAGAAACCATTACCGCTGTAGTAGATGTGATATACTATTTAGAGTGTCATTCAGTATGTTTCATTTGGTCAGATATTTACATGCTTCTGCTCTGAATATGAGGCATATCTGTTGCAACATACTTGTAAGCATCCTAGTCTTCCATAGGTAATGATGTATAAATGCTGTGGAATTGTTATATGGTCTAATTCAAGGTTAACACAATATCCTGTAAACCAGAAGGACATTTAACACTTTGCCAGAATAGTAAATACTGCTTTGAGCCTTTCCCCTGCTCCTTTCAGCTTAAAAGAATTTTAAAAAGAAACGTATTTTCAAACTAAAATAAACCTTCTTTAATGAGACTATATATTATTTACAGAAAAATGCCACTAAGCTCAATTAGTGCTGGTCTCGCTACTGGGTAGAATTGAAGTTTTTGAATTTTTTTAATGTAGTTCATTGAAGTCATTTACTGAATCTGGGGCAATACTCTATTTTTAATCAAGTTTAAAGATATAATGCATGAGAAAACATTAAGACACTGTATGGATTTTGTGCTGCTGCAAAAACACACAGACAAAAGCATGAAATTTATGCAACTTCTTTCTTTAACTAAGAAAAATTGCTTGAATGTTATTTTAAACAGGTAATTCCTTATTACCACCTCTCAATATTATTAATTGGTCGATTATTAGAGTTATTGTAGAAGCTATTATTACAGTCTTTTTTGTTTAAGATTTTACTAAGTAACAGTATTATTTAAAACTAGTTTGCTGGACAACAGCAGCCATTCTAAGCATTGCCTAGAGCCCAGAAACAGATGTATGATAACGGAAAGCAGAACTATCAGAAGCAACAGCTATGTATACTTCATACAGTAAACAAAAACTCAGAATGCAGTATTTCAAATGCTTTCCTATTGAGCTATCCAGTTGTTGTGAACTGGAATTTCTCTCAGGCCTTTTGATAAGTTTTGAGGATCTAAAGTAGCTGCATTTATCCTGATTTTTATGGTCTTGATACAAGCAAATGTTGAATATTGCTCTATTCTATTTGATTATAACATTACATTTCTATTAAAATGATTTTTAAAAACCTTCTCAAAATTCCAATAACACTATTTCAAGGAATATAACATGGTAGTAGAGATTATCTACCCCTAGAATACCTTGGCAAAAATATTCAAGTAGCAAGAGTTTTTCTAGTCTTATGTCCTATATACATCTGTTAAATTACTCAGAGATCTCATTAAATAAAGCTAATGTACTTGTAAAACAGTAGGGAGAGACAGTATATCATTGTAACTGTTAGAAAGAGCCATTCTGGCGAGGAGGGAGCCAAGAAGGCTAGGTGTATGCTGGTCAGTGTAGATGTTTCTAGGCCATAAATCTTGGCCCCTTTCTGCCTAGTTATTGTGTATTTCTTTAGGTGAGAGATTGATTGTAGCAATGGA